>JAUZSU010198522.1:0-11737 GCA_034780255.1 Parotocinclus maculicauda | reverse complement strand
TTTTTTCTGTCAAGATGGGATGCTGAGTGTACATTAATAAGAAATAAAATGACCTTTTTTGATTTTAGCAAATGGCTTCAATGAAACAAAGTGTGATAACTTTAAAGTGGTCTGAATAGTTTCAGTACCCACTGCATGTAGTATGAAGTAGTGGCAATGGATAGATGTTTGTACTCTCAAATTATATGTGTATTTGTGTAGCCTGTAACAGTAAGAATTCATACACGGTGAAAAAAATCAATTATTCTTTATTCCATTTTACCTATCTATGACTTACCACACAAATATTAAATAAAGTCATATTTACATAATATCACAACATTTAAAGCATTTAACAGGCAGTCCTATCCAGAGTGACAATTGCGCTTAGTAGTTTAAAATTCAGGGCATTGCTCAAGGGCCCAATGGTAGTATGATGAGGAATTTAAACTCATAACCCTAAAATTTGTAATCTAGAATCTGAAACACTAAGACATCACCCTCTAATAATTCGATTTGAATTATTTTACTGTCACATTAAGTTGTCGACACTGAGATGTACTGTAGCTGTGTTCAATAAAGTTAAATGGAAAGAAAACTGGGGTTAAACCTGCACAGTGTTGTTGCCCACAGTGGTTGCACGTCTCCAGCGACGACCACCGCTTAGGCCAAGCCCTTCCCCAACCAGTATAGCCAGTCTCCTTTCCATCTTGGCTTGGAATGTTCTTTCATTCACACGTTGATCTAACACCCCCAGTAACACTGCAGCATACATATACACATGTATATAAATTCACACATGATCACTATGCTTGTTTAAATATATTTTTTTAGAAGGACTTATATTGTAGCATGATAATGACCTGAAACAACTCAAGGCATCGCAACAATTACTTTAGAAATAAAAAAAGGGGAAAAAAAAGATTATTTTCCTGCACAGATCCTTGACCTACAACCCAGTGTGCATTTATTAGGACACTTGAATACACAGAAAGTAAAACATTCAGTAACATTACAAGATGCTGTTTGGAATATTGTGAAGTCATGCTGGGATAAAATGGTTCAAAACACACTTGATCACAAACTCCAAACTCTTAAAGTCAGTTCACACGCACTCTGTCACTCAAATTGTTATGCTGATTACATGATTTGTAATGCAGATCAGTAGAAAATGGCAATAGAAGCATTTCAGTACTGGTTTCAGACTTTTGGCTCACACTGCAAAAAAATGAGAACTGTCTGTATTATACAAAGACAAAGAGATAAAACACTTTCTATAGTAAATACAATAGCCTCACATTGCACTACATGGTTGATAACTGTGGAAACCAATAGTGATCGCTAAAACATCAAACACAAAACCTATTCCTAAACCTAACCTAAACCTATATGGCTCTATTCCCTTTTTTGATATCTTTATTTTTTAATAGATGATAGACAGATAATGATAGATTTAATAGATAATGTTGTTTTTTATTCACTGTCCAAGCCAAATCCTGCAAAACAGCCATTTACCCTTATTTCTTATTTCTGTAACAACCATTACATTTGACATTGTGGTGAACAACTGGAGTGTTCCCCACACCAATACCACCAGCATTCTGATTCATGTATTAGACCACCAGATTATGACACTCAAACAGTAACTCCAGAAAACACATATGTACTGCTGCAGAGTCAATTAAGTGTGTTTTGCAACAAAATAAAGCATACTACATGTGGTCTCTAACCTATAATTACATAATCTATTTGACATTGTCATCTGATGAAAGACACTGAAATCAACAATATGATCAATTCTACTTCTAGTGTTTGTAGAAATTGTTGGAAATAGCTGAATACATTAATTAAGGGTGTGTCTCAAATTTTGTCAATGAAGTAAATTCTATTTAATTGAGATTTAAAATGCTAAACGTTTATGTTTATCACTTTTTTTGTAAAATATATCCCCATATACTCTTACAGCATGAAGTGCAGATATACAGTAAGTCAGACATACCTGTTTTCACCCAGGAAGATCGTAACTGGTGTGATACATTCAGCTCGGGATAATGAAAAGCTGAGAAAAGAACAGACGTTTAAGAGCCCTGAATGAGTACACACACACACACACACACACACACACACACACACACACACACACACAAACAACGTGAGGGGGCCTATCTTTCAGCCTATGTCCTGAACAAATCCACCATTTTGAAAGCCGCCATATTGGATCAAGGGCAGGTGTATTAAATGGGAAAAAGGCATATCTAAGAAGACTAGAATGGTCTCAGAAATACATTTCCACAATCAGATTCGCAATATTTCTTGTGGCTCAGAAGTTATAAAAAAAACACAGAAACTTAAAAACTTTTGTTGTTCGTCACAGGTAACTGAAGACGGCATTGAATCAACAATGATTTTGGCAGCCAACATGTCCTGTGACTTTTGACTCAGCCTGTACTTTTATCAAATGGCCAAACAAAAATATAATATTATATATATATAATATATATAACAATTGAATTTACTTTACTAATCTTGATTTAATTTAATTTACTTTTTCGTTACAAAAACCGCAACTTTTTTTGAAAAACCACAGAGGAACCAAAAATTGCTTCAGGTTACTGAGGTTAAGATTAAGTAGTGTAAGTTTCATGCTGGGTAACATACAGTAAGTCAGCTACTGCAATATCATGTAAGTGGAAAGTTTACACAAAGATAAATAGACAAATAGACAAAGTTTAGGAATATTAATATTTTAGATAATGTGTGCATGAATGTGGAATTATTAAGTGTTATTAAACAAGTATTATAAAAGAGAAAGTCATCTGAAAACCTTGGGATCCCTACAACCATAACTGTATATCATAGAAATAGTCAAAACCTTGTAGAGATAAAACATGGGACTGAAAATCATGCTATAGACTAAATAGTTATGAAGAAAATAGAGCAGGGAGACACTTATCACATACTAACGGCAGATGCTTCCTGAGGTAAATAAGAACATAGTGAACCATGGGATTAGGATGACCTAAAAGCTGCGGTTTACCCTACACCAATGTGGTCATGGAAAAATTCACAAAACTCATACAGAAGATGTCAAAAGTAGTACATGAACAGCCCCTTCTGTCCAAACATAATTATTGCCCCTACATTATGGGAATTAGGGTAATTGGCTATTGGAGGCCTTTAAAAAGAACCCACAAGACAGTCTGTGTGTGTGTACATGCGATTTACTCACGCTCTGCTATCTGAAGAGCAGGAAATCCCAGGTAGAAGCTAAACTCGACTGCATTCAGCTGCCTCAGATGAGCGCTGACATCAGACCCTCTGAGGTAGCCAGTGGAATCCCGGATAGCAAAGGTGATATCCACTGGACTCTTCTGCTGCTTCTGACCTTTCATCCCACTGACTGTGATGTTCAAGATCTGCATGCAGAATCATCAGTGTGATATATAAGCAACACACTAATTGTTCTTTCAAATATTAATACTGTTGATACATAGTATTAATACTGATCAACTATGATACATAGTATTAATACTGTTGATACAGTATTATTAGTTATACCATTTTATTAAAAATCAAACTGTTGCACTTAAATTAACTAATCAGTTATTTTTCAAAACCAGTTACCAGAGTTAATATGACTCAAAAATGACTAAATGCTAAAGTTGTGACTCTGTAAAAACTACACTTTCATATAGTACATTTTTCCGGGCTAGATTTATTTAATATATTTGGTGGAATGGATCATTTGAAATGAGTTGCTGCATTGACTAGTTAATATGTCCATTACAGCACAATACTTTTATTAAGAATTCAGAATACATTCTGGGAACAGCTATTTCATTCTGAATTGTTTAATTTGCAGACATTTGTATCAAATTGTTACAGTTGACTTAATTTTCCCTTAGTAGTGATTACCCAAGAATTACCATGTCAGATTTTTTTATGCTAGATTTTTACTTTTGAAATGGGTGGAGCATTTTTTTGAAGCATTTTCCTATGTCCCATTTTCATCATAAATGAAGTTTTAGGGAAAACTAAATATAATAGAGAATAATGGTATCAGATTTTGGGTGTCTTTTTAAATAACAATTTCCTATGACACAGTCGCATATGACACTGATGTGGTGGTACCTAATAAAATTATGGATAAGTGTAGTTGGGATTCTAAAATTCAAAACTGAATTTTTATCTACCACTCCAAATCAGAAAAAGTTGGCACAGTATGGAAAATGTCTTTTTATTTCATTGCAGACACTATGAACCTGAGATATTTTTTTTTGTTTTGTTTGGTCACCTTAATTTTATTTTTTAATAAACATCCATTTCTGCATTTCAGGCTTGTAACACATTCCAAAACATTTGGGACAGTAGGAACATATATGACAGGCCTGAACTGGAGCAATGGATGTATATTAACAAATTAAATTAAGTTGATCAGACAAAACATGAAATATCTCAGATTCTCATGTTATGTCTGAGTTATGAGTTATGTCTGACTTTTTAAATAAAAGTCAAAGGAAATGTAATGATTTTTTAAAATATTTTCCATACTGTCTCAACGTTTTCTAATTTGGTTGTTCTAGATAGGCATAGTAGCCCTGAGTGTAGTGCTGTCAGCTCACTGTTCTAGAGACCCCCCCAGCTTAAATCCTAGCCTGTACCCTAGCAGTGTAGAATTGGCATATTCTCTCCGTTTCTGCATGGGTTTATCTGGGTACTTTAGGCTTCCAAAGTCCATGCAGTAGGTTAATTGGTCTCTCTAAACTGAATCAGTGTGACTGTGTTTGTGTGAGCGTGCACGTGTATGTCTGTCTAGAGCTGTTTTCTGCTTTTGCCCTGCGGTACTGGTTAAGCCCCAGCTTCCTCATGACTCCGAATCAGATTAAGCAATTATTAAAATGTGATTTGTGACAATTTATTATTGATATTACTCTACACCTATTTTATTACAATAGTGCTCTAAACCGGCATTCAACTTAAAAAAAACAAACAAAGAAAAAACCTCTTTCATTCAAGTTTTTGCCAAGCTTGCAGCCCATACTCAACAACACATAATCTTATAATAATATAATAGATTGAGTATTTTTTACTTAAAGAATGCAGCTGATTTTACAAAGTATATACGCACATGCACACTGAAGTTTCCATTTTCCTGAGAACGTCTGCACACTTCTGAGTAGGCCATGAGGAGTCCCCTTTCCACACGCTCACTGAAGCTGCAGACTCTCACATCCACATGACTTGGCACAAACTGCAGTACTGTATCACACAAAATACATACAAAACATTTTACAGCAAGTGTACACTCCTCTTTGCTTTATAATATACAATCAAACACTACGGCCGGCCCATGCACATCTAACTATAGAATAGAAACACCTTTAACAATTCCTTTTTTCAATTTTTTATTAATATTAATATTAATATTAATATTGTAGATTGAGTCATATTTGTTCAATATACTTTGTACATGCGTCGGCAACTTATTAGGTACACTTGCTTGTAAACACAAATATCTAATTAGCCAAACACATGACAGCAACTCAATGCATTTGGGTAAGTAGACATGGTCAGGAAACCCACTGAAGTTCAAATTATTTATCTGAATGAGCAATAAATTGATTAACGTGACTTTGAATGGGCATGGTAGTTTGTGAAAGACAGACTGGTCTGAGTATTTAAGAAACTGCAGATCTCATTGGTATTTTCACTCACAACCATCTCTAGGGTCTACAGAGAATGAAAATCGCCAGTAAGCAGTTTTTGGGGAAATTACCAAAGGTCAGAGAAGAATGACCGAGAATGGTTGAGCCACTCACTACTCACAACTGAGGTATGCAGAAGAGCATTACCACAGGCTAACCTTCCCAGAACATTCTGGGAACCGAATATTAACATTTAAAAAACATTTCAGGAACCAAAAACCTTCCCAGAACATTTCAGGAACCAAAAACCTTCCCAGAACATTTTGTTAACCAAAAACCAATGTTCCCAGAATGTTTTGGAAACCACAACTAACATTCTCAGAATGTTCTTGGAACTCAAAACTAATGTTTATAGAACCTTTTGGAGAACCAAGAGCTAACATTCCCAAAACCTTCTCGAACTGTTCATGGATTCTTGGGTATTTTCAGGAGTCATCAAACCATAACATTACAAATAACAAATTTACTGTAAGTATATTTTTAAAAGTAATATTCACATTAGAACTGTTCATTATGCAATATTGTAATACTTTTGCGAGTGGCTTCTTTGTTCATTTAGATCACTTGTTTGAAGTGGAGCTAGTATGCTATTTGAACATGCACTGAATTCACATGCATGATGGCGTACAGATTTAGATGCACTGGAAAATCCAACCTCAGAAACACACGCACCAGTGCGATTCAACCCAAAGTGCTTTATTTCCACAGTGCACTAATCCCATTTAGACACTACCTTTTTATCTAAGGCTCTTTAACAGTCTCTTTTACAGCTCTCGTGCCATGGCCAATTGCCTAGCATCCTCTCTGCCATGCTGACTAGAGCTGAGAATTTATACTCTTTGCACTTCTCCAAGAATCAGCAGTAGCTCTCTTTTGGGCAAACCAGCAACTCCGCCTTACTTCCTTCACAGTACCCAACCAAAATTGTTAATTGTTTTCCCATCCTTCATTCATTCCAGGGGACACATTCCCCTTGCCCCACCTCAAAACAATTATGATTACACATAATGAACAAGATGAACACATATGCCTAAATTTCCTGTTAAAAACTTGATAAATCATTATTTCATAAGGTTATAACTACCTAATTCAACTCAGGACCAAAGGGAGCAGGGACCAACATGCAACATAAGAGGGAAACCAACACTAGACATATGCCAGTCCATAGTAGTGCATATGCACACACACTCATACTGGGACACTTTAGAGGCACCAGTTAACCTAATGTTTTTGGAATGCCAGGAAAACCAGAGTGGCCAGATGAAAACCATGCAAAGATTGGGAGAACACGCAAACTTCACACAGGCATGAGCGTAAGATATTGAACCTGGGCTCTCTGGAGCTGTGAGGCAAAAGTGCCAACCGCTGTACCTCCAGACTGCTCTTTAGAAATAGTAAATATTTTTCTCTCTAACTTTCTTTGTCCATTTTCACTTTGTTACTTGCCTATAATTGTTTTAATGTCATATTGTATGCACATGCATGTCTACACTTAAAGTCACTGGCCTTACTTGAGTACTTACTTGAGTGCACCTGGTTTATATAGTCAGGTACTGCATAAATTGGCATAGCTGTGAGGATGGTGGAGGAAAAGATGCTGCGTGCTGTCTGGCGCAGAGTGTTTATGACCGATGCTGCTGTGTATATCAATGGGCCAGACACTGCCCGAAAGACAAAATTGGGTGGAGCTTTAAGGACCTGAAATAACATGTTGTTAACCACAGGTGAGAGAGGGTCAGTTCATTCAGTGAATGCATAGTGTATGTAAATCGAAGGCTATTCATACAATAATGAACCCACCTGCAGCTCTACAGAGCGATTGAACTCTCGTCTCAGAATATCCCTCACATGAGTTTTAGCAAGTGCCACAGATGTCCCACTGGGCATGCCTGAAAGAGTCAAGATTGATTAAATTCCTGTGAGATGTGTTCACAGAATCAATTAACTGTCATTAATATAGATAATGTTGGTCATCTAACTTCTGCCAAGTTTAGCCACTAAAGAAGTGTTTTGTTCTTTCTACAGAAGTGTTAGTCATAGTAAAAAAAATCTTTAGAGCAGTGCATATATTATACTCTTATCTGAATCTAGGCACAGATCCATTTGCTTAGAGTTTATTTTTACTGAAACCACCTGGGTTGCAAAGACAGTTTAGCAAAATATCTTAAATATATTGCAGTATATTTGTAATTGACATTACAAAAGAACATTTCTGTAAAACAGAAAAATAAAGAGACTTACCCACTCTGACCAAGTACATGTCCGGCTTGGTGATGTTGCAGATGTACTGCCGTGGTGCAATGGAGAGAGGGATTCTTGGGGTACCAGGAAGTAGAGCCTTGGTGGAAAGAATGGTTGTGGTCGTTGTAGTTTTACTGGTGGTGGTAATGGCTTTTGTTGTTATGCGAAATTTTGGAATAAAAGGGGTCTTAAGTGTTACACCCTGGACACCTGGGCCTTGTGAGACAACTGATGTGACTGGAGGCACTACAGGCTGCGCATTACCTGCTTTAGTGTCTGGCAAAGAAGGGGATTCAGCAGGTTGCTCTGTAGAGACGGCAGAGGGTATAGTGGATTTTTGTGATGGTGTAGGCATAACTTTAGGTCTGACATTAGGACTGTCCAAGTGGTCTGTTATTGTTCCGGGGCTCACACCTAAAGAGGGTGCAAGTGTGTCTGTGGAGCCTTCTGGATGTGCGTAGGTAGCTGTAGGACTGATCTGGGGAGGACGAATGTGTGTTTGGTTTCCAGAAGCATTGGCATTCTCTTTAGCTTGTAGAGTATTGTAGTACTCCAAACTGTTCATGTCTGGAAGCAGCATTTCTGTTGGCTCAATAGGGTACAGCTCGGTCCAGTCAAAATCTAGATCATCCAGTTTGATGTCAGGGATAGGAGGGAGGCGAGGATCAGAAGGGTGGGCAGTCCTTAAGCTTGTGTCATATCCAGCAGTTACACTGGGGATGAGATGTTTCGAGGACAGAGTCAGAATTGGTCGGGAGGGGAAGGCGGTGTTGTAGCTGATCCCAGCATTAAATTCATCTTCAGATTCATATGGGTCATGTCCATGGGTGGGAAGGGTGGTGACCAAGGAAAGCTCCTCCCCTTCAGAGCCCATAAAAGTCATTGTCTCGAGGTAATCTCCAGAACCCCAATCAACTTCAGTAGATTGAGCAGAATCCAGGTCCTTGTGTGTGACCAGAGTGGGAGGGGCTGGCGTAGGTGGGCTGTGACCATGGAGAGGAGGAAACTGACTAGGCGTGAGAAGGTTTGGCGGGCGTAACAAGAGGTGAATCCCATGTGCACCATCCCCTAGATTTCCTGACCCACCTTCAGTTCCAAGAGATGGAGTGGGAGCTATACTGGATGTGTTATTATTGCGCACAGACAGCACAGGATGATTGGTGTCTGAAGATGTATGAGTTTGGTGTCTGGGAACTTCAGAGCGTCCTGGTGTAGACAAAGAAGCCTGGCGTAAGGGTGCATTTGTAAAGAAGATACCAGAGTCTCGTTTGGCTAGATTGGATTGGACCCTCACTAAAAAATAACAACAACAACAACAACAACAAATCAGAGATTGACATGAATTAGTTTGCAAAAGTAACTGTACATAGCCTACTACAGCTGAGCAAGTCACAAAGACTCTGTAAGGTGTCCACAGTATGAAGAGCTGTGGCATTCAAAAGCCTAGACCCTTGAGGTGGAACTTAAGAGAGTCACTAGCATTAGTCTCTATTTATTGTAATGGTGTTTGCTCAGGGTCACAGCCATCTTTAGTACACCCCTAGACATAACATTTGAGCCATAGAACTAATATCACCTGCTTGGCTGATTAAAATATTGACTGTAACAGACAGAATCTGAAAGAAAAAAAAATTATTGATTTTCACTATTTAGCCCCTTAAGGCTGGTAGACCTGACCAGTCATATCTTGGTCCAGGTTAAATAAGGTCAAGGTGTTTCCATGTTTGAAAATGTTTGAAAATGTCAAATTATAGGAGCAGGAATCAAGTTAGCACTGCACTTTTTGTTTTAAAAAAAAAAGTCACCATCTTGTCATGCTGGATATCATCAACGATTCATTCATTCATTTATTTTATATGGGCCTAAGACAATTCAGGGTCGAAGAGAGCCCGAAACTAAAAAGCAGCACAGGGCTCTCACAATAGAGATACAATATTGGAACAGAGACAGATATAGGTACAAGCATATGAGGCTTTATTTACAGCAGACATGGTGTGGAGCAGTGACAACACAGTGAGAGAGGTGATGGCTAACACTAACAAGCAATGCAACACAGAAAATAGAAGGCAAAGATACAGTGAAAACAAAACTAATAGACAATGCAAAAGCACATAGAGGCCGACACAAAGACTGGGCTAAAATGACACCCAATGCTAAAGCACACAGGGGTATAAAACACACGGACAAACCTAACAAGATAACAGATAATGTGCTTCTAAACAGGACAATTTGAGACAAAGCTAAATCAGAGCATATGCTAACATGTGCTAACAAACAGAGAAATGCGCCAGTGCTAACAGGAAAAGTGCTATCCAGACAGACAATGTGTGAAACACAAAACAGAGCTACAATGAACAACCAGACACTACAACACTGTAACACGGAACACAACAGAGATTAAGCACAACATGAAACCATTGCATCACTGTGAAGTTTTGGAGGACAATTCATGCAGGCAACCGTACACCAAAGTATGCAAGCTAGACATTAATCCATGATAAAGAGGAAATAGTTCCTATGAAACCAGAGTGCAAATAGCCAGGATTGCTCCTAGTCAAATACCAGAATTAAAAATTTGTGTGTGATATTTAAAGGGTTAAAAGATTTCTGAAATCGTAAAGTGCTAAATAAACAATAAACAATGTATATTAAACAAATGAAATATTAAAGCACTGCAAATCTTTTCTATCAAAGCAGATTAACTTTATAACAGTTATAAGTGCACATGCTTATACACACTTTTTTATAATGTAATGGTGAATCACAGATTGTGAGAGGTAATTGAGTTTGAGCCTGAGTGGGAAGGATATCTACGTAAATGAAACAGGCAGAATGTAGGAAGCTGGCAATGCTGTGCACAGTTTGTCGGCCACTGTGTCATTCTGGCTCGGCCCACAGACAAGAGGGATGGCCAACCAGTCTTCCTTTGACTATCAGAATGGTTTAATGGTTTATCTATTGCATATCCAGCTCAGATAGATAAGAGAATAAAAAGCTGATTTCCACCTGAAGTCTAGCCAGTACCATGTCACCAGTCATTGAAAAACAAAACAAAACTGCACTTACTGAGTGGACTTACGTTGGAAAAATAATGAAAATAATTTATATTTAATTTATGTTTATATTTAGCGTCTTCTTATATTATGTGAATTTCATTTGCTTTAACTAATCAGCATAATATGTAGGTCACCCAACAGGTTTGGGTGCCTTTGAGTCATGGTCATTATATGTTTCACTTTTGGAAGTAGATGCTGCTTTGAGGCAGTGTAATGACTTGTACTGTTGCAAAAGGCTAAATATAAATATATTTAATTGATATTTTCATGCGTGGAACTGACTCATGTCCCTACACATCTGAAAAGACCTCAATGAATCTTGCTCATGATTAACCTACCATACTTGATTACTCATAAAGCATAAGTACTTGTTGCAAAATATAATGAAAACCCTACAAACCTCTTGAGAACATATTTTTACCTCTTTAAGACAAAAAACATTTCTGGTAATTAGCTACCTTCTTAGTTAACGCTTAGATATTCCCTCCTGGAGAATACAGCATGTTCTCTCTTACTTTCTCTCTCTCTCTCATGTAAGCGTGCACACACACACACACACACACACACACACACACACACACACACACTCACACTCACACACACTGTATTATGTGTATTATGTCTCAGAACTGGAGATGGCTATATGTCATGGTCAGACAAGGTGTTTCCATGGTAATGTGTGTGTGTGTGTGCTTACATGGGTCACATTTAGTGTGCATGCGTGTGTGTTTGTGTGCGTGTGTCTTTGTGTGTGTG
>JAUZSU010198511.1:0-11737 GCA_034780255.1 Parotocinclus maculicauda | reverse complement strand
ATGCTGCCACCACCATGTTTCACTGTTGGGATTGTATAAGGCAGGTGATGAGCAGTGCCTGGTTTTCTCCACACATAACGCTTAGAATTAACACCAAAAAGTTCCATCTTCATCTCATCAGACCAGAGAATCTTATTTCTCATAGCAGGCGAGCCTCATGTTTTGGTAACTTTCATATGTCTTGCACAGAGGAGAGGCTTCCGTTGGGCCACTCTGTTATAAAGCCCCGACTGGTGAAGGGCTGCAGTAATAGTTGACTTTAACTTTCTCCCTACTGCATCTCTGGAGCTCAGCCACAGTGATCTTTGGGTTCCTCTTTACCTGTCTCACCAAGGCTCTTCTCCCACGATTGCTCAGTTTGGCTGGACGGCCAGTTCTAGGAAGAGTTCTGGTCGTCCCGAACTTCTTCCATTTAAGGATTATGCAGGTCACTGTGCTCTTAGGAACCTTGAGTGCTGCAGATTTTTTGTAACCTTGGTCAGATCTGTGCCTTGCCATAATTCTGTCTCTGAGTTCCTTGGGCAGTTCCTTCGACCTCATGATTCTCATTTGTATTGACATGCACTGTGAGCTGTGAGATCTTATATAGACAGGTGTGTGTATTTCCTAATCAAGTCCATTCAGTTCAATTAAACACAACTGGACTTCAATAAAGGAGTAGAACTATCTCAAGGGTCTGAATACTTACATTTACAAAAATGTCTACATGTCTGTTTTTTCTGTCAAGATGGGATGCTGAGTGTACATTGATGAGAAATGAAATTAACTTTTTTGATTTTTGCAAATGGCTGCAATGAAACAAAGAGTGAAAGATTTAAAGGGGTCTGAATACTTTCCGTACCTACTGTATGCGGTGATATTTTAATGACCCTACAAAACATCATACAAAGCCCCTAGACAAATGCTTGGCCAACAGATTACACACTCAGACTCAATACTGTACTGCTATAATACTAAAGCCCATTCTCTTAACCATATTCCAAGTAACTGAAACCCTTTTACAGACTTCATTAAATAGAATTAAAAAATCCAATTTACTTTTTTTACCCCCAAAACTCAAAACACATTTTCATTTACTTAAAATGCATTTTTCACTGTATTGGACATGTGCTGCACAATGGTAAACACAGCTGGCAGACATTAAGCACAATTACACCATTGATATAATAGGTTACACACAATAATTCACACTTTTCACACAGGTGTTCAAACTTGAAGCTAATGTGTTATGAAACCAATTTAACCACAAGTAGGTTGAAGGTTGATATCAGTGATAGATGTAGCAAATCTCTGAAATTGAGGAGCAAGAGTGTGTTTTTAATATATTCTTATATCAATAATACATATTTCATACAAGCAAAAATTTTATATACTATACATACTATGGGTAATCAACGCATAAAATTCTGTAAACCACGTGCTGATGTATCAACACCATGACTTTAAACTGCTAAACTCAAAGCACAGTTCCATAGTTCTCACAAAAAAAACACATTTTTGAAAATATCTGAATACAAACTGCATAAAACGAAAGAGTAAGAGGAGGCCTATTAGTCTATGGAGGCCCTCAAGGATGAGGATGAAGAAGAGGAAGAAAAAGTCAAACAAATATTTCAAATGAAATAAATTAAACTTTGGTGGACCATTTAATAAATCAAGAACTAAACATGACTGAAGCTGGGGAGCAAGTATTTTTAGAGTAGAGCAATTCCTTTCAGCATAACTGTGAAAAGTGTATATACGCAGACCTCATGAGCATGAGGCATGTGATCACATCCACGCAGATGAAAGGTTCCACCATGCCAGGCATATTTCCCCCTCTGCTTGGCCAGGGAAAACATTGCAGCCCGAGAGGAAACATGGTTTTGAATGCTGTGTTCCATTTTGACCAGTATTTGTGGAGTAGTCAAATCTTTTAAGTTAGTGTAAGCATTAAGAATCTGAGCGATAGTTTCTGGAAATGTGTTTAAATGATTGGGAAAAACAGTAAGATGTGGTGTACAAGGACGACGAGAAGGAGGACAAGGACGAGAAAGAGCAAAACCAAGAAAGCAATACAAAATCAAATGTGAGCAACCGAGATAGACCATGTTTGTGATGGTGATATTCAGGGAATAAAGGGACTCAAGACATTGAATACAACTCAATTTTAGCAGACTCACAGTGACCACCTATAGTTTATTGATGAGAACAGGTAATTGTTAGCCAATATAATAGAAACTGAGGGGAGGGCACTTCATTTCTGTGTTTACATATTTTTGTAGAACGGCAAGTCGGCCACATGAGCGTGGATGAAATCCTGTGTTCTTCCTCCAGTAAGAAGCGCTCATAGTTGATGTGGTCCTTCAGAACAGTGCAATTGATTTTAAAATCTATTTTGTTTTAAAATATATTTTGTTACTTATTATATTACTAACTTAAATATTATTATATATTTAAATTTTATTATTTACTTAATTTTACTATTACTTTAATTTACTTTTAAGTATTTACTTAATTAACAAAAAGGCAACCCATGGAGGATGGGTCACTTTTTGAGTCTTGGTCCTCCCAAGGTTTCTTCCTTCTACTTTCAGGTGTTTTTTCCTTGCCACTGTCGCCCTATTCTTGCTCAATTTGGGATTGGCCTTTTATAATAATATAAGATTGTAAAGCTGCTTTGAGACGATGTTGCATTGTAAAAAGCGCTATATAAATAAAATTGACTTGACTTAACTATTGTGACTGTGTGAAATATATCACAAATTATGCAAATTTCAAAGGAATCTGGTCTACAGACTATGTCCACTAACAAAACAGAGTGTGCATGAAGCGAGTGTACAATGTACCGTTTAAGCACAACAAATAAACAAACAAAAATCAATCATTTCAGGATGTGCAAGTACATAATTTTTACAGTAGGATACTACACTACATACTATAGGCAAGCTAGATTACATTGTTCACTTTCTACAGCACATGTCTGTCATTCTGTAGCACTTACTAACTAATTACTAACTTAAAAACAATAGTTATATCTATGTATAAAAACTGTTTGAAACTGATTTCACAGTAAGATTTATTTAAATTAAACTGGGTACAGTCTAATGAAGAGAAGGAGAGGCCAGCATGGAGGCAATGTGTCACTTTGTACAGACTTTGTGTATCACAGGGTTTTTCACCATCATGTCACCTTGGGGACATGGAACACCCAGCATCTTCTTATATTTCAGGGTGGTCTTCTGGGCATGTCTTTTTGGGCATGGGCAGGCAGAGTCTGGGACAATGTCAGTTTTCAACAGAGAGTGGCCCAACAATCAAACAGTAATTGAGAAATGTTTGCCTTGTACCATACCCCCTTCCTTTCAGTGGAAAGTAAATGCCCAAATACCATATAAACTAGAGAAAAATCTGGTGGTGGTGACCTGTGTGAAGCCTTGCCAATCCTGGGTCAGACATCAGTGGAATTTTTCAGAGTCGTGGTAAACAAAGCAAGTAAAACACACATAAATGCTCAGTATGGTTCACAGGGCATTCAAAATACTTTTCATGTGACTGCCAAAAGTTCGGGGCTTTAATCAAAACAGAGGCAGCGCTCCTCTGGTTCCAATTGGCTGGACGCAGGTGAACTGGATCCTGAATCAGCGGATTTTTATTTAGTTTGGTCTGGAGCTCCTGTTTCAATAGACGGGATGTCCCGCAATGATTTTTTAGGGTGATGCAGGTTTCTTGTGGGAACAGGGGTGCTTCCCTTTTTCTGCGGTCCATCTGTCTCTTCATGTAAGCCCCTGCATGGTTGAGATGCTGGTGAATGCTTTTTCATAACTGCTCGCTCCACCAGAACCAGTTGTCAAGGGTGATGTTGTCGATGCTGGTGTCGTTCCAGGGATTGGTGGCAGTTGGTACCCCAGTACACAATGAGAGGGGGTAACACTCATGGATGTGCAACAAGTTCTGGGCATATTCGGCTCAGGTAAAATATTGGGTCCAGTCTTGGGGATTGTTTGAGTAAAATGTCTGTAGGAATGGCCACAGCTCTTAGTTACAGCATTCCACTTAGCCATGTGAGTGTAGGTGGTAACCTGAAGTGAGGCTTACCATGACACACAGGCACTCCATGAAACCCCTCCAGACCCTGGAAGTAAATTGTGCTCCCCAATTTCTTGCAATATCCTCAGGGAGCACAAAGTAACAAAGCACATGCTGAAAGATAAGCTAGGCCATTTGCCAAGTGGTGGGGGAAACGGGATGAATCTCACAGCATTCAAAAACTTGTTAATGTCTACCAAAATAGTGGCGTTCTCCTGTGAGCAGGGAAGGTCTGTGATAAAATAAATGGCCAGGTGGGACCAGGGGTGTTGTGCTACCCGAAGTGGTGGGAACTTCCCTGACGGCATTGTTGGGCACCTTGCTGCCCTTACCGCCCTCACCTTAACCATGTCCATAGTCACTCCTTATGGGTTGATGATGTAGCCCAGTAAGCTGATCTGTTGGATGTGGAACTTGCACTTCTCAAATTTATTGTAGAGATGGTTCTGGAGAAGAAGCAGATCTGCATAATCAAAATCTTTCTTAAATTCAGCACAAAACAAATCGTAAGTGTTCAAAGCCTCACTTTTCTGGTTCCACAGAACAGTAGCCCACTTTGGAGCCTGTGCAAATCAGGCTATCAGCTAACAGAGTCCAACAGAGATAAAGCAGACTCAAAGTCAGGGTTAACAAAGCAAGTAATCGATAACCAGTATAATACAAAAATGCTCAGTATGGTTCACAGGGAAGTTAGAAACACTTTGTATCCAGCAGGCAAAGTTTGGGGTTTAAGTCCCAGTGGAGGCGGGGCTCCAGGTGAATGCAGGTGAACCAGATCATGATTAAGTTCTCTGGAGACACGTGCTTGTGAGTACGCTCGGGCACTTCCGTGTTGAATTAAGTGAATTCGTTATCAGCTGGCATTATAGATGTGACAGCTTGTTTACAGGTATGCATGGGCGTGGTAGTGGGGGGGGGGAGTGGACCTGACTACCTAGGGCCCGAGTAGTAAGAGGGGTCCATGAAAATCCTGATTTTTTTTTTGCTCACGTTTCTCGTGTACTGGCATGGATAGGGGCCCACTGACATTCAGTGTACAGGGCCCAGAATTTGCTACTACACCCCTGCAGGTATGGGCCACTTAACGTCTCTCTGTGTAACATTGAATAGGTTTAACGGCTGAGGTCTTAAGAATTACATTAGAAATAAATATGTTTTTCTGTTTTTAATAGGGGGTTTTGTCTTTACAGTTTTCAGAAAAATGTTTTGAGAAACGTGTCTTAGCAATTGTAAAAAATTTAAAACAGAATAACTGTTCCCACAAAGGTGTCAAACAGTTCTGAAATATGTGCAGGAAAACTGTCAGCGCTCATGTCTGTTCTGCTTGACTTTCTATTTCCCCTAGCAGATCTTAGACAGAATGGAGTTGATCCCAGTACCAGCCTTTACCTTGCCAAAGGGAAATGTGCCAGCATGGCATCTGCAGTGGTAAAAGAGCAACACTGCGACAACAGTTGGAAGCAGAAAATATGTAAGAGACAAAAAGTGGAGACAAAAAAGTGTGTTTCTATGTGTGTGTGTAAGAGAGAGAGAGAGAGAGAGAGAGAAAGAGAGCGAGAGAGAGAGAGAGAGAGAGAGAGACAGCAGTTCCTCAGCACTGCCAGCCCCATCAGGCCATTAAAATGCCAAATGATGATGAATGAGGGGATAGGCCTGTCGGAAACAGCTCCCATCGTCACACTTACCCCTCTTAATCCTCATTTTGCTTCCAGAGAGGCTTCTCTCCTCATATCATTCATATCCAGAAAGCTTTTGCACCTATGTGGTGGATGCTGATACCACTCATGGATCATAAGAAATATATACAAGGGCATTGTTTGTCTGTCTTGTATTTGACATTTACAGGATTTTTTTGTTGCATCTTCCCTTGCAGTTCTACTTAACAGAAATATAGAAGAAAAACAATTGCTGAAATTATTTTTTTTTCCACACCATATGCATGCAAGGGGTAAGCTAAAACTAGTCTTGGTTACAAGACTACTTGTACTACTAGTAATTTACTAGTAGTAAGTTACTAGTAATTGGTTACACTTTAAATTACAGTCTGCTAAGTGCAAAGTACTGAATGAATATACCCATAGTACTGAGTACTTACTTACTAAGTAAGTAATTACTTCATCTAAGACATAAGAGAAAATAAGTAAGACATGGTAGACATGCACAGTTATTACCGGGTAGCTTAAAAAATAAATACAGAATAAGAGTATTATAGTGGATGTATAAAGGTGTTACTGGTTATCTTACACAAAAGACGTAACTACAATCCCAAATCCACTGTATTTCTAAGCATAATTACTATGAGACTTGCTTAAAAGTAACTACTATTGTGAAATCACTGCAGTTCTGAACATAATTACAAATCCCCTAAAATATTTCCATTACACATCCAGTGAAGGCCAGCTACTTTTAATACAGGTACTAATTGAGCTTCACAGCTAACTAAAATAAACTTTGCAGATATGACTTGACCACAGTATGTATTGAATAATATCTGGATATATTTCACACCCTGTAGCCTATGTATTAAGGCATTAAACAGTTCATACATGGTTGGCTAATGATGAAATGGAATAGGGCATGGGATATTGATCAGTACTGCAAGTACGTATCTGTTTAAAACTGTAAAATAAAAAAATAAGTGCACCATAGTTTACAGTATATACGGACATAGTTTCCCAGACTCAATATTAAGGAAGATTAATAAACAAATGCATAAAAGAGTTGTGTTTCTGTATTTCTAGAGACATACACTTCTTCCTATAGGAGACTGTGAATAAATATTTCTGCTCTAAGTGCTCTAACAAATCAAAGTTCCTGACAATGTCATTAATAATGTATGCTTTACCAAATTATGATAACCAAGCTGAAAGGATTCAACCCTATCAGAGTTGTTTTTTTACATCTGGTTTGTGCACTGTGGCATTTTTGTTCGCCCCATCTGGGTTCCCTGTCTGGTGGCTTTGGTAATGGCAAACTGTCATCATGTGGCACTGGTCTGATTGCTGGAGCCACACCAGGTTATTTCTTTTAGTAGAGAAGACAGATAAATTGGTTAGACACTAGTAACAGTGTTTTTGTGATCCTTCTGTTCTTGCCATATGATTTGGCCTGAAAATGGCATTGATTTCTGAGTATTCAATTCAATTCAAATTTATTTATACAGCACTTTTTACAATGGACATTGTCTCAAAGCAGCATTACAGAATACAAAAGAAAAAGAGTATAGTGGAACCTTGGAATTCAAATTTAATTGGTTCCAGAAGGCAGTTCCATTTGTTCAGAATCAGATTTCAAAGAAAGTAATGTACATTAATCTAGTCTCGGTACCCAAATAATTGTTTTTTTACACATATATTCGAATTTAATAAATGATTAAAAGCAAGAATAAAGCAAGATTGCAGCCCAATAATAATAATCAATAAATACACTAAAAAGTTAAACGTGAAGATGAAAGAAGTAAAAATGAAATGAAACTTTATAGCCACTGAAGGGAACACAGTTTTGGCACAGCTTATCACTGCCTATCACCTACCAACCAGCAATAATTCTGGCTCTAACAAAACTTCCAGTTTTTATTTAATAAGTCTCCTATTCTGCACTCATTACCTGTATTCATTGCACCTGTTTGAACTTGTTACCTGTATAAAAGACTCCTGTACACACACTCAATCAATCACACTCCAACCTCTCCACCATGCCTAAGACTAAAAAGTTGTCTAAGGACACCAGGGACGAAATTGTATACCTGCTCAAGGCTGGGATGAGCTACAGGACAGTGGGCAAGGAGCTTGATGAGAAGGCAACAACAGTTGCCACAATTATTAGAAAATAAAAGAAACACAAGAAGCCTGTCAAGCCTGAAATTAAGCATTTCAAGGTCCTGGAACTGCCTAGCTCTAATTCTTCTTCTTTTTTTGTTTTATGGTGATTGGCATAACGTATTAGTGCTATTATAAACACCTACTGGACTGGATGGTTGAAAAATTACACCTTGAGTGCTTCATTCAGGATGTCTTTGTTTGAAAGTTTCAATTTTATATAAATATATGGGCAAATAAAAACCAAAAACAAACAAATGGACTGTTCAATATCTGAATTTTTGAGTGAGCCTTAGAATTCTGAGGTTTCACTGTACTGTTAAGCAAAGGTTTAAGGAAGACTAGATAGCAAATTTGATTTTACATCCAAGGTAGAGTTCATCAGCTTTTCTTAATAAATGCAGTCATGATTAGTTTTTTAACCTTAAGTTTTAATTTGTCACAAATACAAAATAGTAAATCACAGCTGACATTTTGACAAGACATTTCTGCTGTATGCCTGTAACCTGACTTTCAAAAGCATTCAAAGCCTTTTGATAACATCTGGATATACCGCCTACACTGAGTACATGCCCAGGGATAAATGGACCATACTAGTAGAGCCACGTCCCCATTTGAATATAACCCCTGAACATTTACTGGCTCAACGCATTGTATTTCTTTTGTCCTTGCATGCCATACTCTTTGTGAGTTTGTATTCGATTCTGGTTTCTATTTGCTACACCCTGTTTTCCTGAACTCTGTTTCGGTTTTCTCCCTCTGGATTTTCAGTGCTGATGTTGCACTTTTGGCCTGTATTACCATATATCTGCTACGCCGTGACTGCCTGCTGTTATTGCACTTTCCAGGTTTGCCTGGATGTACTATATTGCTTGATTTTATATTACAAGATTGCCCGTCGATTTATGCTCAGTTTATCCAGATTTAATAAATACCTGCGATGGCTTCCTATACCTGCTTTGTGTGGATTCTACTCACCACAAGTAACAATATGGCGCTTTGATACGATATAAAGTAGTGAGTCTACAGCCACCATTATTTTTCAGCACTGCCTTAACTCACAACATTATGAGCAACATTATGACAACATCATAGTAGATGTTTTGCTCCTCCAAAGATCTGGAGACATGCTTGACCTTTACAGTCAGTTACTTTAGTAAGACAGTGGTCGTCTTGGAGGTGTGTTTGGGGTTGTAATCAGGTTGGAATGCAGCACTGTCACCCAGTTTCTGAAGGGAGGGGATCATGCTCTGTTTCAGTATGTTACAGTACATGCTGGCATTCATGGTTCCCTCAATGAACTATAGCTTCCCACAGCCGGCAGCACTCATGCAGCTCCAGACCAGTTTAATACAGTGTGTGGCGTTTGGTTTGAGCACTGACCCCCCACCACCTTAACCGCTGCAGCAATTTCAGCACTCCTAATGTCTATTTCCAAAAGTCACCTCTGGATATAATGCTGATCACTCAGCTTCTTTGGTCGGCCATGGCGAGGCCTGTTCTGAGTGGAATCTGTCCTGTTAAGCCACTGTATGTTCTTGGCCATCTTGGCAATCTTACTATAGCCTAACCCATCTTTATGTAGCGCAACAATTCTTTGCCATTAGGTGTCGAGCTTCTAGTGACCAGTATGAGAGAGTGATAACAGCAAATTGAACACACTTGCTTCCCATTAACACCCAAGACCTTGTAACACTGAGTCCCATGATACCAGAAAGGGAAAATGCCTAATTGGGTACAATTTGGTCATTTGTATTTAGGGATGTACTCACTATTGTTCCCAGCAGTCTAGACATTAATGGCTGTGTGTTGAGTTATTTTGAGGACACATGAATTTTAAACTGTGATACATATAACTGTAGCCTGACTTCTTTAACTTGTCATATCTTCAGTGTTGTCCCATGACATAATAAAATAGTTACAAAAATGTGAGCGGTGTACTCACTTTTGGAAGATAATGTATGTGTATACAGTGGGAAAAATAAGTATTTGTTACTGCCGATTTTGCAAGTTTTTCAACCTACAAAGAATGGAGAGGTCTGTAATTTTTTATCAGATTTACTCTTCAACTGTGACAGACAAAAAAGCCTAAAAAAACAGAAAATCACATTGTATGATTTCAAAATAATTCATTTGTATATTATTGTATGATATATGTATTTGATCACCTACCAACCAGCAATAATTCTGGCTCTCACAAACCTTCCAGTTTTTCTTTAAGAAGCCTCCTATTTTGCACTCATTATCTGTATTCACTGCACCCTCACTGAACTTGTTACCTATATAAAAGACACCTGTACACAACCTCACTGTAGCCTAATCAATCACACTCCAACCTCTCCACCATGCCCAAGGCCAACACCAGGGACGAAATTGTATACCTGCTCAAGGCTGGGATGGGCTACAGGACAGTGGGAAAGGAGCTTGCTGAGAAGGCAACAACAGTTGCAGCAATTATTAGAAAATAAATCTTTCTCAGTCTGGGGCTCCATGCAAGATCTTACCTTGTGGGGTAAGGATGAGAAAGGTCAGGAATCAGCTTAGAAGTACATGAGAAGACCTGGTCAATAATCTGAATAGAACTGGAACCACAGTCTCAAAAATGACCATTAGTAACACACTACGCCGTCATGGATTAAAATCCTGCAAGGCATGCATCTTGCTCATGCAACCAAATGTCCAGGCCCGTTTGATTTCACCAGTGTCCATCTGGATGATCCAGCGGAGACATGGGAGAAGGTCATGTGGTCAGATGAGACCAAAATAGAGCTTTTTGGTATGAAGTCCACTTGGCATGTTTAGATGAAGAAGAAGAATGAGTACAAATCCAAGAACACTGTCCCAACTAACTGTGAAGCGTGGGGGTACAAACATCATACTTTGAGGGGTGCTTTTCTGCAAAGGGAAAAGGTCGACTGCAGTGTATCGAAGGGAGGAAAGATGAGGTCATGTATCGTGAGATTTTGGGAAACAACCACCTTCCCTCAATAAAAGCATTAAAGATGGGCCGTGGCTGGGTGTCTCCAGCCCTGAGCCAGGAAGAAAATCTTTGGACGGAGCTGAAACTTAATGTTGCACAAAAAACTAAAAGATCTGGAGAAGTCAACGCCAATTTAGAGTAATTAGTTAATCTAACATGCATGTCTTTGGACTGTGGGAGGAAACCAGACTTCATGGAGTATGCCGACAGACACAGAAAGGACCCAGGGTACTCCACCATGGGATGGAACCCACCAAGGACCTTCTTGCTGTGAGGCAGCAGTGCTACCCACTGAGCCAAAGTGCCACCTAGTAGGTTTGGAAGATATATAGGCATTACAAAAGCCAGGGGCATCACTAAGATCTAAAAGTGGCTAGTGTTGGTTCTAAATGTTCAGCGCTCTCCTTACATTTACATTATTTAGCAGACACCCTTATTCAGAGCGACTTACAACTTACAGTCTTACAATTCAAACAATGATGGGTTAAGGGCCTTGCTTAAGGACCCAACTGTGGCAGCTTGGCAGAGGAACATCAGGTCCAGAGTCCAGTACCTTAACTGCTAGGCTACCACAGACTCTTTAGTACACACCTGATTATAGGCACTATGCAAGTTGCAGAAATTATTCAGCCTGAACTGTTTTAGTGCTATTATTAACAGAGCAAAAAAATAGGTATTAGGAAAAAATGTCTAGCACCACGATACAATGACTACACACATACTTTAAAGCAAACAGCTTGGAGTTTAGAATGTAAATGGAGACATAGTAAATTGGAGGCATATAAGGTAAAGCGATAGCATGAGACTGTGGTGGTCTACTAATTAAGGTAATGGACTATGAACCAGATCTGCCAATCTGCCACTGCCACCA
>JAUZSU010198510.1:0-23368 GCA_034780255.1 Parotocinclus maculicauda | reverse complement strand
GTAAAAAACAAGTTCTTACTAAATTCCAGTCAACGTTTAAAGAACTTATCCAGTGTGATCTGACGCGTTCTCTTGACTGCCTGCACTTGAACAAAATCAAGAAAGTGGTGGGCGTGGTCACCTTCCGCTGGTTTTGCTCTTGTCAACACAACTTTTTGGATTTCCTAACCTTTAATAAAAGCATAAATTCTCCCGGGGATCCCAAAAATTCTCTCATATCTCGTTAATCCGCTTTGCATCCGCTAGGTGGCGACTTGTGGCTTTTTTTTTCTTATTCGCTTCTCACATTCTTTGGTCCGATTAAGCGGAATTTTAGTCCAAATAAGGGAATAACATTACACTTATATAATAGGATTAATAGGATGGTGGTCCAATTAACCGGATTCGACTGTATTGGTATTTTAGTTTTGTCCCTGTGATCATTTTACAATAATAAATCTGGGTGGATAATAGTGCATTAGGAGGTGTTGGAATTTCATCAACCCAGATTCAGTAGCCCAGGTTCAATCCTCGCCTATATCAAGTTCACAATGTCCACAAAACTCACCTACAGATAATCAGGCTACTGTAGTCTGCCCTAAAATGTGATCACTTTTCTCTATAGAAGATCCTTTCTCTTGTAACTCTCCCCCCTTTACTCCACACACTGCACCATTCATGTTGTTTCTGCTCTAAACACACCTGATTCAGCTCATAAAGCCACCGATAATGAGATCATTTGAGTCAGGTGTGTTAGATCAGGGGAAACAAAAGTGTGCAGTGCAGGAAGGTCGCCAAGACACGAGTTGGCAAACGCAGCCCTGCGGCTTCCATTGGCAGCCTGAACGATATGGTGGATCGTTTAAAACGGCAACAGAAAAGTAATGATTCCCACGACATTATTTGTGGCACTCAAAAAGCCCTTTAGAAGCTTTTCCACTCAATTACTGTCATTTATACAGATAGAAAAGACACATTCCCTTCTATAATAAAGAGCAGATGAGGTGGTTGTCTTTTCGTTTATCCAAACCAAACTGCTGATCTTTATCAGCAACCAGAGCTGAGGAACCAGGTATCTTCAGGCTTTAGTTGGACCAGCGCTTATATATGAGCTTTAAAAAAAGTCTACAACCATTAGGAAACGTCTTTTGAAAAAGACCATGATAAGATTATCCCAAGTAAGCCTGAGATCAGGGGATTGTGCTGGCCAATCCATCAACCTTTTTACACGACAGCATCTCTCTTCTTATGCTTTTGTGCATCGGGACCAAATACCTCTTTAACTGTTTCCTTATTTGTGAAAAAAATCATTTTCCTGCTGCTTGCAATTCACTCTGCTCGACTCAAAGCTTCACTTAGCTCGGAAGAACCCTGGTCATCATCTTACACTATGCATGGTTTATTTGTGTCGTTGTTTATCCATTTTCTTTACATCATAGCAGTCTGAATGTGTATTTGTGACCAGTCAGACACACTAACACTGGGGCAATTTAGACCAAACATTTAACCTAATGCATGTCTTTGGAATGTGGGGGGAAACCGGAATACCCGGACTAAATCCGCAAAGACAGTGGGAGGACACTGGACAAGGAAATATGATTGTGACTGGTGCTTGTGCCAGTCTGAAGTGGCTGGCAAAGCATCTCCCATGACCAGACCACCCAGTTGAGCAGTGGCGTCATGGGCACACAGTTGTGGGTGGTGTGGTATCACCAAAACGCTGATACGAGCATGACTACAGATTGCGGATGGCAAGTTTGATTATAAAAAAAAAGTCTGTTTTAGTTTGAAAGTGTGAAGTGCAATGACAAGCTCATTCCAGTGGTTTGGGGGAATGAGAGTAGAGGAATGAAAAGAAAAACCTTTGGATTAGACATGACAGAGCAGCATATATTTACTCATTGTCTTAATAAAACATAAAACAGCTTCAGAATGCTAGTATAAAGGCTACAAAACAGAATCATCAAATCATCTTTTTTTTTCAAAAGTCAACAAAACGTCTGCAAAATACAGTAACTAAGTCTACCAAAAATCCTCAATCGTGTGCTCAGATGTGTGTAGATCAGTGATCACACATATGCTTAAGTGTTGATGTGGATTCCCAGAACCATGTAAGCCATCTTTTCAAAAGGTTTACAGAAAAATCTATTAATTGACATGAAGCGAAACAATATAAAAATACACAACCGCTGAATTAAGAAAATGAATGCAACACTATGAAAACGGAGAGAAGATAAGGCAAGGTAAAGTGTTAGAACCCATATTAAGACACCTCAAACATCTCACTCCATTAGATCGCTGCAGAATCTGATGTATAGCATAGATAAATAAACAGCAATGTTTGGCTTCTTAAATCAGAGCCATAGTGTGTATCAGTGCTAATGGAAAATATCACTACAGAGATGGGGCACGTCCAGAATCATCCCCAATCAACATTTCAACACCTCTATTTTCCTGCTATCCTTCCTTTCCATCTTTCTTCCTTCCTCTCATATTCCATGTGTATTTCTCATTATCGATTACTAGCTTTGATGATGCAAACATCTCCTATCATCCACCTAAATTTGAGACTGAAAGCTGGAGTTTTCTACTTATTAACAGTAAGTAAGAATATTTAATCACAAATCTGTACACACTCTGGTCTGGCAAATAATTACTGAAAATTCCCTGGGAAAAAAAAGTTTTATTTTCCAATCTACAGTAATTAAATCCAGTCAAGCAAGCGGATCTTATTTGTCTTTTTGTCTGAAGCAAATTGAAATAGTGTAGCTTTGTACTAAAGCCCCTAAGGACAAAGTGAAAAAATATGACAATAACAAAAAAAATTAAAATTCCGCTATGTGATACATAAAGCCAGACAAACGCTATTTATTGTAGTCTTGATATTTGAAGCTACAAATATGGTTCATCAACTCAATTCCTAACAACAGAAGAAACGTCCTCTACTTTTATTAAAGTGCATTGTACATGTCCCAGTTTTTACAGTCACACACACACACACACACACTCACACACACACACACACACACACACACACTTCTGCAGGCTTTGTGAAATGCTGCGACAGTTATGATGCTGACTGCAAAAAAAGGCCATGGCCATGCGCTGACGTTAGGGAATCAGAACAAAAAGCCTAACACACACACACACACACACACACATAAACACACTTTGTATCTACATAATTGTGGGAACTTTCCATAACATCATGTATTTTTGGGGACTAGCTTAGTTTTTCAAAAAGGTTGCAACGTTTTAAAGGGGGAAAATATGATAAGAAAATTGAACTGGACATCAGATTTTGCTAGTCTATCTTTTGAGGACTTCCGATTGACATAATTACTAGTTTGCTATTATAATTGCTATTTAATGCTACACCGACCAAAATCCTAACTTTGACCCCACTAACCTAAACCTAAGTAAACTTAAGTCTTTTTATTTTTTCAAAACAAAGTTGTAGTTTCTGTCTAAAAAAAGCTGTTTTCCACACATGGTCTGGCGAAATGTCAGTTTACATTTACGGCATTTAGCAGACGCCCTTATCCAGAGCGACTTACAGCTCATACAGTCTTACAATTCAATCAATGGTGGGTTAAGGGCTTTGCTTAAGGACCCAACTGTTGCAGCTTGGCAGAGGTGGGCCATTAGGTCCAGTACCTTAACCACTAGGCTACCAGAGTCCCAGTTCTTCCTATACTTGTGATGATTTGGTCCCAACAGTGTAATATAAACATCACCCTCTCACACACACACACACACACGTGCTGATGCTGACATCAGGGATTCAGCCGTGGCATGATGCCACTCGTTCTGGATCTCCCAGGAGGATTGTGTTGTCTCTGATCTTGCTGCCTTATCTGACCACAGCTACACAGCACTGGCTTTTATACACATTTGATCTGGGTTGCTATATGAAATGCTGCTCTCAATTATGGGTCAGACGGCCTACACTGCACACACTTTCACTAGAATATGCCATTTCTGTTCTTTTTAAAGACAGTGAAGTGGTGTACTGGCGTTCTTAATCATGACACTCTATAATACACTCTATGACCAAAGGTGTGTAGGCGCACGCCCAGTTTGTGGATTCAGCTATTTCAGCCATGGCCATTACTTGGGGAGGCTGATCCGGTAGTAAACTTACTACCACCAAATGTTAACCCCACACGTTCTAAGTGTCCATTAATAATATTACCATCATAATATCCAAATAACTAACTAATGAAATAAATAAATATTGTTCTCAAGTAAGTATAGACCATAAATTATAAAAAGCCAGTAGAGCCTCTACATTTTACGTACATCAAGGCCAGTCAAACGTATCGTTATAGCTCTTTTGACAACACAGCACTGTCCCACAGCAAATTTAGATCTATCTAGGCCCTAAATCAGCAGATCTAGGGTGACCATGGAAAGAAAAACTCTTTATATGCAATCAGGACAAACCTTGGGATGACCAAGACTCAAAAAGGCACTTAACCTCCTTGGACAATCTAGATTACTGGATTGTGCACGTGAGAATGAAAATAGCTTCTTGGTTTGGGTTTCCTCGGTTAAGATTGTAATGTGCATTTAAACGGGATAAAGCACATCACTGTTAAACTAGAAATCACATCTCCATATGTTAGTCTGATGGACAGATTTTGAGACCTTACACTGTATGTAGAATTTGGAGGAGACTATAACGCCAAGTGTGTAAGAGGAGATATTTTTAAGACATTATAACTCATGCTCTCGCCTGTGGTTTTACACTAACCTGGCAGCTGGCCTGAATCACCTAACAGCTCCAGCAGCAAGCCACTGCAGACAAGCTTTTTCTCCATTACTTGGTAAACAGGCTAAATCAGATATCAGGAAAAAACCTCATTAAACCCTAATTAGCTCGATCTGGATCAGTTTGGCATCTGAACAATACAAAGAGAAGTTGATCCGGTCTATACATCAGACGTACATGTGAAATGACTGACACACACACACACACACACACACACACATTTCTGATAAACCTACTGGATATTGTAAATTGACATAACGATTACTGTAACTTATTAATACTGAAGCTATACCTAATCCTAATAATCTCAGGTTCCTAAATTGAGCTGTGTAGCTTTTTTATCTCCCCAAAGAAAGGTTGCCATTCCTGTTAAAAATAAATGAACAAAAATAACTAAGCAAAATTAAAATAAGACATATCAGGAATATACTTTCTTGATCACTTACACACAAACACACCAGCCAGCACACACCCTATGAGAGCTGCGATTGGTGTGTTTGATAAATTCGCCTGCAATTGGCAGCAAGTGCAGTTCTGGATCAGACAGCTTTATTACACATTCACACACTGGTGCAAACTTTCTAATCAGTGTTTGCTGGCAACGAGTCCACACAGATTCACATCCTGGCATTAAACCCACTCTCTGAGCTTTAATTAATTGCACTTTTTAGCTTGATCTGGTTTAACTAAAACAGCAGTTGATGAGAGAGAAAGAGATGCTTTTACGGGTGAATCATCCTGATTCTGAGAGCTAATTCTTATTTATTTAAAGACATTTTTTGAGATACAAATATTTTAGTACATTTTAGGTTTTGATTCTGGTTAAAGGATTTTTGCTCTGTAACTAATATTGAAGTAAAACCTGTAAAAAAAAGGGCTGTCGCATCTGCTAATTAGTAAATACATTTTCATACTGCTATGTGAACTATGGTTTAAACCTGTGCTTTTTATACCCAGGCATTCTTCTATTATTTCCAACTAATTACCAAATTTTAACACTTTATTTGCTAGGGTGTGCTAAATAATTCTGTTATTTGAGGAATAAACATCTTATATGTACACTAGGAATTATATAACCCAAATCAAATACGGATTGCCATAAGAAACACCTTTATGTCTTTCTCGTAAATGACTCTTTCTACTACCAGGAAACAAACGATTCAAGGTGTCGACTTCGATCAAGCATCTGTGGTAAGCATAGGTTATTGTGTTGGTATGAGTGGATCGGACACAGTAGTGCTGCTGGAGTTTTTAAACACTGTTTTTACCACTATGTGCTTTATTAGAATAATTCATCAGGGCTCACAGGCTGTAATTATAGAACTTCTTTGTGGTAACTGAGACTGATAAAATGAAGAACGGGTGTAGAAACAAGGAGGAGTACCTAATAAAGTGGCTGGTTACTGCAAATAATGTGTTTCATACCAATATATTCGACTGACAGAGTAGCTGATTGTCCCTTATTCATTCATTATCTTCTGTTTAATCCACTCTGGGACACAGTGCCCACCGGGCAACTCTGGGCGCAGGTTCAGAAGCAACCCTAGATGGGGCCCCCATCCATCATAGGGCACGCAAACACACAATCATGCACACAGTCACACACTAAGGGCCACTTTAGAGACACCAATTAACCTAACACACATCTTTGGACCCTGGGGTTGAACCCGGGACCTTCTTGCTGTAAGGCAGCAGTGCTACCCCTCAAGCCAACATGCTGCCCACATTGTCCCTTATTATTTAGAATTTAAGAAGGATGGTTCATTAGGACGGAAGCTAGATGTTAAAATATGTCAACACTGCTATGAAGTTCACGTTTTCATATTGTCTGGAGCAGCTACCTTTGATGTAAAGTCAGACAAAAACGTTCCTTCCAGTCAAGGCAACTAAACTCCAATGACTGGAAAAAAATATTGTTACCCAGGGAGCTTAAGGTAATTATAAGAACCCAGAAGGGCTGCAGATATATGCTAAGGCTATATCAGATGATCTCAGAATGGGAAATCAGTGCTCTCACCTGCAACAGCCTCAAGGGTGCTTCTGAATGCTAACAAACAGATTTTCACTCTGACGTACATGTGTTATACATTCCTAACTCAATTTCGCACGTATACATCTATACATTAACATAAGAGCGGAATTCGGTTGCCGTACATTCATACTATTCTTAGCCTCCTTTACTGGCACTTTATAATGGCTGCTGGAAATGATAAGTAATGTGATTCTGATCAATGCAGATGTAAAGGATACCCAGATACAACCTCCCATTGCTCCATAGTAAAGCTTAAAGCAAGACACTACTCTAGATTCATTTTTTTAATCTGGGCTGTCTGGAAGGGTATGGTGAAGTGTTCTAACTTTTTTACCTACTGGTGTCATCCCTTTTTAACAAAATGACATCCCTTCTCAATAAAATTAAGACATAGGGTATGGGAACTAGATCCTAACATGCAGAAATGTGTTCGAAGGGTGTGTGTGTGTGTGTGTGGGGGGGGGGGGGGGGGTTATATAAACAAAAAAAAAAAAATATCTGATTTCCACAAATTACTAAATACACTGCTCACAAAAATTAATAAATATGTATATCATTAAAAATTGTTTCCAAGTGATGGACAATTAGATCCTGTCCATGTCCCGTCACTGTCAGTGTTTTAGCAGGCTTGGGTGACCATACACCCTACTGAACAGTCAATGTGGGAGCACTCTCGTCCAGTTTATAAATATACAAAAAATAGGTCCTGCTATATAAATATATCACTTAATACTCAATTACCATAATTGAGTTTGCATCTCATTTTTGTAATCAAACAACTTTCTTTTTTAATGAACAAAATCAAATGCTTCTTTTTTAATCCCGTTACTGTCATTTTAAAATATCCCCTAATTCTAAGCAGTGTAGTTTTTATGAATTAACATCTTGTACATACACCTAAACAAACAGCTCCTAAGATGCTAAGAACTTTCCCTCTCTTTCTCTCTTTGTCGCTCTCATTTTCTCTCTCTCTTTCTCTCTCTCTTGTCTGATGTAATTAAATGGACACGTCTTAGGTGGCCATGACAACCTGTCAGTACAGGGTCAGGAACTCACTCGGTCACACATGCTCGCATACAAAGTGCAAACACACACATATCAGTACCACAGTGTGAAAAGTTGTGTTTCAGCTGTGATTTAAATTCATCCGTCTACACAAATAAGGGTTCAGTGTGATTAATGCTGAGAACCCAAATTGACATGTTTCCCTTAGAAAAACAGTTTTTTTTAGTATTTATATATTGTTCTTTATAAAATCATTATGATGGCCAGAATCGAGCAATCAAAATTTTACTGTTTCCATACATTGACAGTTTTCTCAACCTGCTTTACTGGAACGTTGTAATAGATACTGGAAACGAATCTATGTGAGAGTGGGTAATGCAGACACCTTTAAATTACATTGTGTTTATTTCATGTAGTAGACACGTTATCCAGACAGGCTTAGAGTTAAGCTGAGGATTAAGAGCCTTGGTAAAATCAGGATTTGGACTAGAAACCTTAAAATGGGCAATTCAGAGAAAGAAGGCAAAAAACGACATTTATTAATTTTATTACTCTTCTTGACCATTATGGCTTAATATACAGTCGATTCCGGTTAATAAGACCACCGGTTAATGGGACCAGCCGCTTATTCGGACCAAATCCCAAAGTAAAATTCCGCCAAATGACCAAAGAATGTGAGAATATAAGAAAAAGAAGTCGCCACCTAGCGATCAGCGAGATATGGGAGGATTCATGTGATCTCCTGGAGAATTTATGCTTTTATTAAAGGTCAGGAAATCCAAAAAGTTGTGTTGACAAGAGCAAAACCAGCGGCAGGTGAACACGCCCACCACGTTTTATACCACAACGAAGCACCCAGTAGCCAGCAGCGTGGTTATTGGATGCATCTGCATCTCCGCTTTTTGGCGAATTGAAGACAAGCGTAAACACGAGTGTCTGGCAACACGTGTAAGGAATTCCATCAGAACGCTTTAGTCAGTGAACTGTGCGTGTTTTGTCTCCCCTACCAAAATGCCACGGCAGGACTTGACTTGAATTGCGCGTTTCAATTAACAAAAGTTCGTAAGCAACAGTAGTTCAGTTACAGTACTACAGACTACTAACAGTGTGTCTGTCCTCTGGATATTAACAGATTGTCCTGATCTGACTCTCTCTACAGACCAGCCTCTCCCAGTCCCGGGCACACCAATGGGATCAACTCCACAGAACAACTGGTGGGCCGTTTTCAGGTTAGTCCCCCAATTGTATCCAGTGGTTACCTTTAAAATACTGAATGTTGTTTCTATTTTAAAACGAAATCCCCTATATTGAAATATTCCCCAAATTATGAGTAGTGTAATAATAATTATAATAAAGATCAGATTTAATAGTGCCTTTCATCAACCCAAGGATGCCAAGCAATTTCCAAACTGCTAGACAGAATCCAATCTGAGTGGTAGTCTAAAAGGCATCGTATCCTCTTAAGATTGTCTGTTGTTATTTTTTGGAAGTTATTGGGCCGTACGCTGAATACCAAAATCCTACTAGCAGTTGATTAGCTTTGATGAATAAAAAAGTATGCTCACTGTATACAGATGGTCAGAATTCTTAATATATTAGTCTTGATTTTGCATTTATAAAAAGCAACATTTCAATATTGCATATAATATTATACAGGATTAGTCAAAAGATACAGGACATCAGAGTCATTGCCATCTTCAGTTACCTGTGACGAACAACAAAAGGTTTGAACTTTGTGTTGATATCTTTTAAAACACAAGATGTATTGCAAATCTGATAGCTGCAATTGATTTCTGAGACAATTCTGGCCTTCTTTGATGTGCTACATGACCACCTTCCCATTGGAAAAACTTTCCCGTGATTAAGTAAGGTGGCTTTCAAGATGGTGGTCATGTTCCAGACACAGTCTACTCACCGATTACTTGCTGGGGTATTCAGATATATTATTTTCCCTTTTGTTTATGAAATACAAGGGTGTCCTGTGACTTTTACCTCACCATGTATGTGTATGTGTTTGTATATATAAATATTTATTAGCAGGAAGCTAGCCAGACTGGTTGCTCTGTGATAATGGTACCTACATGAACTCCTGACTATGGCGAATTTAAAAATTTGGGTACTTTTGAATATTGAATGGTTGGAACACGAATGCACAGCTAAGAGCTAATACTTGGTTATCTAGCCTAGCAGCCAACTAACATGGCTGTAATGAGCTAAACTAAAATAAATTATTGAATACTCAGGACAAAATTGCTAGTGTATACTTTGCTATAGTTTAATTTCATGGTTGTTATTAAATAAACGTCGGTAATAAAATCCTGATAATTTTTACTGAGTAATTCAAGCTAATAGTTAGCTAGCCTTGCTGATCTTGGCTGTAATTAAAAAAATGGTTCATAATGTCAACACTAAAGGTGCAGTTGTTAGCATGGTTATTATTATTATTATTTGCATAGAATTTAGTACAGATATGTTTTATCTCGGATTACTTTATTTATTTCCAGCACTTGTTTTACTTTAATCAGGAAAATCTGTTAAATATCACAAATATAATTTCAAGTTTAAAAAGAGGTCAAGAGAAACACATATGCAAGTCATATAAATTCGTACATAAATGCTAATTATTAGCTTGCTTCTAATCCAGTGTGTTTGTCACCTAGTTACCTGGTTGTTTGTTATATTTTGACAGGTTTCTTTATGATTAAATAAGCTCAGAGTTTGATTCCTGTTTGTGCCCACACCTAACTAATACAAGCAGCTAATACTCTTTCCTGTCAAGCTATTTCATTAGCATTTAGCTGGCCAACCTGCTATTAGACACCATGAAAATGTTTCCAAATGCCATATTCTGCTAACACCAAACTTACGTTAGTGAATTCTAAATCATAGAATGATAGTAATGTTTATCCACTAATATATTGCATGTACGTTACTACTTTCTGGCCTTTATCTATTTTTTTGTGCGTTTTCCGGCCTTATCAAAGAATTGGAATAAACTCGTCTCTCCTTGAAAGGCCTGTTCTAAGTGCCGTTATTATCAGCCATTATCAGTGTCTGCCCGCTTCTCTACAAAGCAATTCCTCTCCATGTGCTTCTTGGTATTTGGCTCAGATCAAGACTACCTCAGAGAATGTCTGCTCCTCATTAAGACATGAAGATGAGCTTTTATCTGTTGACTTATAGATTGTCAGGGAGATCTTGAGATCATGATACTTGGTACGTGGTAATCTGATTTCTCCTTTATTGCTGTATCGCTATATATCCTCATGGCCAAGTCGCTGAGGTAAGGACCTTAGAATGAAGGGAACCTGATAAGGTCGTAAATCAGTCTCTGGATTTTGTCTCCTGGATGTTTTACCTGTTGCTTTCTGTTGTAACAGAAAGATTGTGAACTTCAACTGAACCCTAATGGGTGTATTTGTGAACAAATGCAGATTGTATGCATGGGTAGTGAAAAGATGAACACCACCAGAACAGAATTCTAGAATACAAAAATCTTCACTTCAAGCAGAAATAAAACTTGCATTCTTAGAAGCATTCCTAATGCCATGTAAAATACGGAACACCAACTGAACTCTACACCTTCACAATCATGTAAACGGCATTCCAAGATCACCATCCCCCACCCTGACTCATAAAACAGAACCTATTATTCAGCCATGATAAAAAAGCACCAGTAGCTGACATGGCAAAAGGTATCAAACAAACAACCAACTGCATCTGTGTGAACTGCTGCTTTAACTCAACTTCTAAATGGAGCACACTTGGAGGAGAACGTATACTTTTTAATAACTTTATCATTTCAGAGCTTGATGATGAAATCCCTCTTTTGTTTAATGACCTTTAAGTGTTTGACTCATTTAAATAAGTGATTCAGGCTTTTGTCATTAATGATCTTCTCATCCCTGGTTGTATAGGATGCTGTTCAAGTGAGGGATGAGAACCAGAACTACAGGGAGTACTCCATCTCCAGCCCAGCATCCCTGTCTCCAGGTCCGTACTCACCAGAACCACCCTCAAGTCCAGAGCGCAAGGGGGGCAGAATTACACCCACCAACAGAAGGTACAATCTCAAACCTATGTTAATTAATCTTCAATAAATTAGACAACAGAAAAACTGCCGGTTGTAAAATCCAGTTTACTGTGTAACTAAAAAAAGCAACTTTAGCAGCTCTTACCAGGTCTTGGATAGTGCATCTTTCTCCCCATTTTCTGAATCCACAAGCAGTAAAAAAGATCCCAGCGATTGTTCCGTCTCCAGCTGCTTTATATTTCCGTTATATTTGGTTTATTTGCATTTCTCATCCACTATGATTAATATCCCATAAATCTAGAAAGCATGTTTCTTGGTTAGATAGGCTGCCGATCTGTCTAGCCTGGATGCTTTGTAACTATAATTACTGGGCCATAAAGAGCCAAAAATTATATTTCAATAACAAGGGCAAGCTAAGTTAAGAAAGTGCGCTTATTTCACACTGGTCTAGTTATCACAACTGCTGATCCATCCATCCATCCATCCATCTTTGGACTGTGGGAGGAAACTGGAGCACCTGGAGTAAACCCACGCAGACACTGGGAGGACATGCAGACTCCTTACAGAACAGACCCAGGCCAATCTTCCCAGGGATTTAACCCGGGACCTTATTGCTGTGAGGCAGCGGTGCTACCCACCAAATGTCAATGTTTAGTTTATGATCTTACTTCAGACTGTATATTGGGCAGTGGGGCTGCACTGGATTAAGATCCTGGACCATTGACCCAAATGTAGACCATTCACAGCAGGTTCCATTGATGAGCCTTTCTGTAATGTGTATTGTTACAGCCTATAACACATGCCTCTTGCTGTTCCCAAACCTTCTCCTTTTCTAGTTCACCCCCCAACCTCAACTTTCCAAAATGTACGTTTTGAACAAAAAGTTAGGGTTAATAAACATTATAGCTGAGTAAGTGGCTCATAGAACCAGATGTTCAAATGGTGCAGAGTGGTAAAAGTGTGTTACCACAGCAATAACACCTATGAAATACAATTTTGACTGAGCAGGACAGTAGATAGAACACAGTTCTATTTGAATCTTGTGGGTTAACAGGTATTCACTAATAAAAAACCGGTTTTCCTTCTGTGAAACTGATCGGTGATCGAACTGGTGGTTAACCGGACATTACCGTAGTCCAGTCATCTTTTTAGGCTAATGTAAATACACTGGCCACAAAAATTAGGGGATATCTCATTATGGGATATTTCATTTTAAAGAGGTTAAAGCTAGTGAGAGCACAAAGCCAGTCACAAGCCAGCAGCCTCTGCTAGCTTTCTTTAGTAGTGAAGAAGAATGAAGAAGTTTCCATGAAAAGAATAAATAAACAAACATGTTTATGTATCTGACATTGATTATTCCCAGACAGAAATAAATATGGAATTGGCCGATTATATGTTAAAAACAATCGACAATTGGAAACGACCAAGAAAACTGACACAAATTGGTGCATCTTTATTGTTAATCTATAGGTTGCACTAAGTAACAGTGTCTGATGAACGTTGTAAATTGTGGAATCTGGTGGATTTGGTGATTTGCTTTGTTTTATGCAGTACTGAAGTCCAGTCCACTTCTCATGGTCCTCAATGAAGATTGACTTCAGCACATCAGCTTGTAATGCCTTTCTGCATGTTTAACACTGATCCTTTTTACTTCCAGCCTGCAGCACCACTCCTGGACTCCTGAAGAGAAAATCACCAGTCACAGACTTTCTAGACCGCTTTCTCAGGTAGGACCCTCATAATTACCGCAGTGATTCTGCTGGACCCAAGCCAGGCCAGTACACTGTTTTCCTGTGAGCTTGTGACTGCTCAGAGATGTAGGAAATTTACAGACTGTCCCTTAGGGCTTTCATTTGTTTCCTTTAGCAGAGTAAACCTGTCCAGCTTTTTGGTAAGTCATTCGGCAGGGCGTCTAGGCATGAATGCCTGTTTGTGTGTCCACCAAGGGCACTATGTTTGATTTTGTGGCAGATGGTCAGTAGTATTGAAAAGCAGGATTGCCGAGATGCTACCACATGAATGACTTTGATTACTATGAGCGCTGAGAAAATAAGATTACAGCTCTGTCCTTTAATTATGTGCTCTGGTCCACAAGACATGGTTAGCTATTTTTATTTTCCTAGCAGCCAACACGTCTATAAACTTTTTGAAAGCTGGCTTATTAAAGCTGAGAATCCAGGAGTGATAATGCATTGCTTCTGATTACTGGCTCCACTAATACCTGAGCTCATTAATGGCGTCTTATGTTTGACTTCATGCAGCTTATAAGTTCACTCTAATGAGCTAGGAAGTGTCTAGATGCTAGATAAGGGGGAAATAAATGTTTAATGATACTGGAAGTTGGAGAACTTTGCGTTCTATAAACTTAAACGGCATAAATTATGTTGTGGGAAAGTTCATTTTGAGATATGCAAGCTATTTGGCATCGACTCGACTCTCAGAGAAGTCACCAAAACAGCTGACAGAACAGGAAAAAACAACCAGGGTCTTTTGATGGCTGATAGCATTCCAGTCATTTTCTGAGTGCTGTGGACATTGAATAAACATACACTCTGTGACACCGGCGTGACCCGCTGACGTCCTAATTCACCCAGCAGAAAGTCAGTCTGAGTGGTCATGGGAGGAGGTCTTGAGATTAATTGCATTTGGCAGGCCATTGTTGGTTAAGGTTGTGTTTCATCAGTGCAAGCTTTCACTTTGTTACTCTGTTAACCCTCAGCTAGCTGCATGAAGAAGTGTGGGCTCAAATGAAAACAAATAAACATTATTATTATTATTATTATTATTAGGACCTGTAGAGTGCTGTTTGCTATTTCCTATTTCCTATTCATCATCCCACCAGTAAGCCACTCCACGACTGATTATGACCTGAACCATAATCCATAATTCAGGTCGTTAAAGGTATTAAAACACTTCGCTTTTGCGGTGTGTTGTGCAAGTTGGTACAGTGTGTCCTGAATAATACAGTCATATATCTGGCCACTCGTGCAAAAAAAAAAGTTTCCTTATGGGGACCAGTAAAAGGTCCAGACAAGGTATTGAAATGTTAGATCCATCTATCTTTGTGGAGATGTTTGGTCCCAATGATGTTATATAAACGAGACACACACACCAGGTTTGACATGTTATTCCCAGTCAGTCCAGGTGGCGCTGTACTTCCACAATTCAGAGTTCAGCTTTTGCGTTCTGTCAACATCACCTTTTCAATTTACATTTTTAAAAGATACAGTTTTGAAATTTGGGAATTTGGTTCAAAATAATCCATGTTCTGGAAGCGAAGCATCTGAGAATCGATATTCTTTCTTACTCACACTCAATGATTAAGTCTCAAAGTTGAACTGAACTGGAATGTCTTTGCCAGAAATGGTTAGATTTCTACACTTTGTGGGATGTACCTACGAGAGGAACCTTGAATTTTTTTAATTCGTCAAGGCCTTTGTGCTCTAAGCAAGAATTAAGCGTCAACAAAGCCCGGGATGGGCTTGAGGTTTTTATCTGTGCTTTGGTATCATTAGCAAAACAGTGAACAGGCATGTCATGTCTGCTGATACCTCCAAGGGGAAGTATTTAAATGGATAAGATAGTATATCAGCCGTTAATTAGGTACTCTTGGTGTAAATTGTTATATTGCTCTGACCAGACTTGTGGGTCATACTGTAGGTTTAGGTCTTGCCCAGTTAGTTATGGGCCAATAAAATGCCTGATTTACTGCCGGCCCCAGCTTCATTTCAAACAAGGGTCAGCACCCTTTGTAATATCTTTGTCAGCGGATGGTCAGAACAACATTTTTATCATTCCTCACTGGCTTTTCAATTCCCAGTTATGGAAGTGGAATAGCACTGATGTGTTCTTAGGGGGTTTAACGGCTTTGATATAGACTGGTTACATATTTTAGCAGCAGGAAGGGTCATGGAGAAGGGCCGGAGAGTGCTGACCAAAATAGAGGAACATAGTTAAAGATAAAACAGATATGACTTGAGTTCTCATGGAGTCTGAGCATGTTGGGTAACAAGCAGTGATGCATGTGTGAGTCCGAATAAATGTGTTTTATTTAATTATTCAGTGGGTAATTATTAAAAATACTGTTTATTATCTCAAGATATCATACTGGAGTGGTTATTCAGGTCGTACAATGACCTTGTTAGCCCATGTCACACAGAGAGTAAAGGCTATTTCAGAAACATTGAGGACAATGCAGAACTAGACCTGTAGTAGCATTGTGTGATTATGCATAGTGTACAACAGGGGCCAATCTTTTTGGAACCGAGAGCTACTTTAAGAGTACGGAGTAATACGAAAGGGCTACTTGTTTAATACAAACTTTTTTTATAGCAAAGGCACACTCTTTAAATTTATTAATAATAATTTATATTTGTAAAGGGACTGTCTGATCAACATTAACAACAATTTACCATGGTAGAAAAAGATAAATTTAGACATGCAACATCATTTATTTCTATTAATGCCTGCCTTAATCTGTCAACATTTAAAAAGTTATCAGTTTTTACATCTCTGATATTTTTGTAAATATGTTTATTTATTTGTTTGCAAATTATCACTTTAAATTCATGTCGCACTGAATTAAATCATGAACTTTTTCACTGGTCTGTTTTTAAAAAAGCTGTTTGTGGGTTGTAGTTTAGCGTTAAAGTTTTTGGGACTCGTACTAAAGTGTCTTTCTCATTGTGCCTCTTCTTAGGAATCATTGTTAAAATTATGCGATTTTGCTTTTCTGCCATGTTTTTCAGTAAAAATTGTGTCTAGCTTACCATCGTAGCTTTGCCTGCTAGCTTGTCTTAGCAGAGTTTGAAATGGAGGTCTTGCACACAATATTTATCCTTGACCCCAGACAAATTTTTAAAATCTACACACAAGCAAATGTTATTGAATTTAAAAAAAACAACAACAATACAATTACAATAATTTTTTAGACGGAGCTCCAAGGTGCTATTTTCAAAAATGCCCTGTGGGCGTCTCACGTGGCCACAGTGGGCGACCAGCTACCCGTGGTCTAGAATAATATTTTAATTGTCACTCCTGCGAACTAACCACTCTACGAATATGAAGATTATGGCAAACTTCAGGAGTCTGCTGTCCAAAACAGGCTTATACCAACCAAGGTACCAGCACAAAAACACATTCGGCACACCTTGGTGGAATTATTCTACAAAAAAGTGACTTGTGACAAGAAAAACAGCTGTTGAGCCATAATAAATAGCGTCATTCATTACATCACGACAGACATTTTGCAGTTTAAGGCAACTGGAAGAGATGAGTTTAAACGACTTTTAAATACTTTAGACCCAAAAATTTACACTGCCAAAGTATTAACTAATTATTCATTCATTATCTTCTGCTTAATCCACACGTGGTCGCCAGCCAGTGTTCACCCGGAAACTCTGGGCGCAAGGGCAGGAACAACCCTAGACGGGTGCCAATCCGTCGTAGGGCGCTCGCACACCCAGTCATGCACACAGTCACACACTAAGGACCACTTTAGAGACACCAATTTACCTAACATGCATGTCTTTTGGATTGTGGGAGGAAATACCCGGAGTAAACCCACGCAGACACAGGAAGTACATGCAAACTCCACACAGAAAGGACCCAGGCCACTTTACCCTGAGATTGAACCGGGGATCTTCTTGTTTTGAGGCAGCGGTGCTACCCACCGAGCCACCGTGCTGCCCAGACTAATGATCATTATTGATAAAATTATAGACCATAATCATAAATAAGAACATTTATAGTTTAAACCCGGATCACCAGAGCTGTGAAACATTAACGCTACTTAACATTTCTGCTTTTTAGCCTGTAAAATGTACAGTGAATATAAAACCATTTGTGGTTTGGTCGGGCTAAATATCAGTGACAATTTCTATTTATGTATGCACAGAAAAATTAAAGCACAAACCCTGGAGCAATTTGTACTGCTTATAGCAGTTACATTTACCAGGAATGACACATTTCTTCGTTCTATTCGATTCTATGAGTTCATACTTGTATTCGGTGTTATGAAACGTCTGCACAATGTTAAAGCAGCTGTAAACAGTCGATCCATCTCCTGCATGACCGTTCCAGTTCTTGCATAAATCTGGACTACAACAGCTTGGTGGTGATTATACATTTTTCTGTGATATAGAGCACACTTTGTGTGTTTAAAGAATCAGTGAGTGTACTTGTATGATATGTCCTAAAGTATGTAGGCCCTCCTTATGAGCCATCTTTTATTTCAGCCACACTCAGTTAAAAGTGACATGCCTGACCTTCACAGTCTAGTGGAAAGCTTCCTGAAATATCTGAAAACAGGCAGATGGAGAAGCATTGGGGCTCAAACCATAATGGGTTTTGGGTGTGATGTGACTCCACACACATTTGGTCATATGGTGTATAAACCTGTAAGTGCATTTGCAAGACGTGTGTGCACCATTTACCGTGTGAATTATGCTCTCAAAGTCAAATGTATTTCTATAGTGCTTTTTACATTGGTGCATTGTCTCAAAGCAGCTTTACAATATTATATTATCTTAAAAGGCCAATCCCAATTTGAGCAAGCCTAGGGTGACAGTGGCAAGGAAAAACTCCATGAATATAGAAGAAAGAAACTTTGGGAGGACCAAGACTCAAAAAGGAACCCATTCTCCTTGGGTGGCCTAGATAAGAATTGAAATAATGTTGTAGTAATAGTAAAATTAAGTAAATAAAATTCTAAAATTCAATTTTAATTAGTAATGCAATTAAATATTATGTTACATTTTAAATTTCATTTCAAGAAAACTGTGTGCAAATAATACACAAATGTGACCGAGTGAAAGCCTAATAGTTATACACACAATGACGTTAGGTGCTATACAATAGAATTTACAGAAATTTACAATAATTATAAAATCTGCAGTAATGTACTGTTACAGCTGTGTAGGGATAAGCTGTAACATTTAAGAGGATGACATGATTTACCTGCTTCTAGTTTGAAGAAATGCATCACCGGGACAATATTACGAAAAACACAGAAGATAAACAGACTCGACAAGTGAATGTGAACCAGTTTTCATAGTTATCAATAAGAGCGCGTATACAGGTAGTAAGGGGGGAACTAATGAGTACTACTTATAATAGGACTGGAAAATACACATGAATTTAATTTACAGCTTGTAACAGATAAGTAATGTAAAGTTATACGCACAATATAACACAAATAACTTGTGCATGGCTCCTAACATTAAATACTACCCTGCTCACGTAAATAAATTTCAAAATGAAACATCTTCTCATTTTGTGAGCAGTATAAATACTGAATTTATAAGAGTCGAATAATTTAGTGTTCCAGGTGTCTGCCAATAAAAAAAAAAGGAACGTTATGGATTCCTGATTGGTACAACAGAAATGCCTTGACAGTATAGTCTATGATTATGTGACTCCCAGCCATGCCTGTATGTCCAGGACATCCTAATAGGTGCTGTTGTCCAGTGTGGAGGATCATCTCTGAGTTTGATGCTACCCAATGTCTGGCAGCAGTGGGGAAGTTTGTAAAGAGGTGGTGTCTTCGTGTGTCTTGGAGGAAGTGTGTTGGCTTCCAGATTAGTAGCTTGGAGAAACAGCTTGTGAATGGTAATTGGAAATGGCTAAGATACTATTTGGACTAGACTAGTTTTCCGGACATATGTCTTACATTATTTTGGATTTTAGAAGAGTTTGTTCTTGGGATTGTGTCCTGAAGGGCTTAAAAATCTTTTGAAAGTCTAATGTATTGTTTATTTATTGTTTGGTTGTAAATTGTTCTTCATTGAGTGTTGCTGTGCTTCAAATAAGAAAAGCTTTAACCGTGGACATAAGAAAATATATGCCAGTGTGTGTGATATGTATTGCTTGGGTTCATCTATACAGGCTGTTTTTTATTTTATGTAAAAGATGACATGCGTTTTGAATAAGGAGTCTTTAAAAATGATAGACATGGTGGGTTTGGATGGGACTAAATTACAAAGATAACCTGCATTTCCAAATTGCATTACCCCACCTCCCTATTTAAAACTAATCTTCTCTGCTCATGAAAATTAGGGGATATTTCATTATGGGATATTTCATTTTGGGTATACCCTAATTTTTGTGAGAAATATAGTAGAGAAATTGAGTTAAAATACGGATTTGGGTCAAATCAGCAAAGCAAAATACAGTACTTTGCAAATGTCTTAGACCACCTTAGTAATGCTATATTAAAAAGATTTCATATATATTTATTCAAATGTTTAACATATTAATAAAAAAATTCAAACTTTGATTTGTCACTTCATAATATTTTTCCACTGCTTTTCTACTGTTCTTTATTTCATTCTTGGTGATCTTTTGCATATCTCAGCCTATCTTCTGAAAAGTTGGGTTCATAGCTGCTACACTTCCATAAAGACTATTCTTGATGGAACTTCTTCAGGCTGAAGAAGGGTCCACTTAGCATTTTCATGGACCTGCCATATGCTAAAGTGTAGGAAAAGGACATACAAATACTTGCCATCTTTTTTTTTTTTTTTTTTCAGTTTTCGGATTTTTTAAATAATGCCTACAATTTCGTGGTTGTATTCTAACAAAAAAACTGGGCTCTAACTATATGTGGTAATTATACCATTGCTAAATAATATAACATTATATTCTATATAATATACACATCTAATGGTGGCCTAAAACTTTTGCACAGTACTGTCCATTTCCCACACGCCTCATAGTTGTTTTTAATCTTTGTTTTTAAATGTGTCCCCTTCCTTTAATACAAAACTGATCAAAATGATCTATTACTAAACTGCGGCCAGATCATTTCCTGGCAGGACTGATTAACGTTAATGAGCGTAATGTTAATCTAGTGACCGAAGCTGTGCGTTCACCCTTCGTTATCAGAAGAAGGAATGTTGCACAGTCGTCCACTCTACAGGTCAGTACAGACGAGTCCAGGGACAGGCTAAAGGGGAAGACTGGGTCTGCATGGTGCCTGAGAAAAGAACAGAATTTCCCTTGCATACTTTTGAAGATGGATTTTGGCTTTTCTCCTCATTTTTCATCCTCGTGCTGGAATCCCTTCATCCTCGTCCGTTCTCTGTCCGTCTTTCCTCTCATCTCTTCAGGGAGCATGCATTCTTGGGTTTTCAGTTGAGTCCGGTGTTTGGTGTCACGAAAGTGTGTGTGTGAGAATAGCTTGATCAGATGGAGAATGCAGAGCAAGTAATCCTTAACACAAAATCTCTTTTCAGCAAATAATTCAGAAAACTGGCATGCTAATGTAAAAAGCTAGATCCTGTGATTATTAAACCATTGTGTGTGCATTTGAATGCATGCTTTGGTTAACAGCCTTGCCCCAGCTGTTTTGCATACCCAACTTTATGGCAGAGAGCAGACCGATTCTCTATGAAACATTGCAATCTTAACAGGTTTCCAATGCTTTTATAAGAAAGTGAACCCCCCAATCTCAGATCCTCCATAATACTTAATAGTGGAGGTGCTTTTTTATAAGCATTTTTTCAGGTCTTTACTTCTGAACCATCCATCCAATCATCCATAATGTTCCACTCAATCCACACGGGTCGCGGGCCAGCAGGTGCCCTCTCGGCAACTCTTGGCGCAACGGCACAAACAACCCTAGATGGAGCGCCAATCCTTCGTAGGGCACACACTAAGGGACACTTCAGAAACACCAGTTAACCTAACACGCTTGTCTTTGGACTGTGGGAGGAAACCGGAGTCCCCGGAGTAAAGCCACGCAGACACGGGGAGGACATGCAGACAGGAAGCACCCTGGGATTGAACCCGGGACCGTCTTGCTTTAAAGCAGTGGTGCTACCCACCGAGTCACGGTGCCACCCCTTACTCCTGAGCAGTTCTCTTAAAACCGGCAAGTCAACTATGAGGACCGACCACTCACTTACTGTGTAATATATCAGAGCTTAACGTATGCGTTTGTAATGAGATAACAGTACTTGTTATTTGGTCTGTGTCTGGTTTAAATGTTCTGGCTGATCTTTGTATTTCTGTGGGTTAATGAAAGAAGACTTTCTTCTGCCGTGCCTTCCAAATAGTTTGTTGGCTTGCGTTTGAACATGAGACTTGATGACTGTGATCCTTAAAATTCTTGCCTCTTACAATCCTTCTCACAGTAAGTGAGGGCAAATAAGACCCATACACCCTTTGCCAGGCACGTTCATTACAGAAGAGATGGGAAAGTGCCATAGTTGCCAGAGGATCTGAAATGCATATTCATGCTCATGAATGCGGGACCAAAGCAGAAAGTATGTAACCATTTTTAAAACCTACAGCTGCGTAGCGTTTTCCGTAATTTTGTGTGGTATGCTTGACAAAAAGCTCCCTCATCTGTTCTGTGCTTTGTGGTTTGGCTGTACAGATTGAGGGGTGAGCGTGTTCCTGCAGCTTAAACACACAGACTTCCCAGAACTGATGAGGTGTTGTGGGGCTTGTGCTTAATGCAAATGACAATTTGTCTAGGTCTACAAAGTCTACTGTAGTGTCTTCTTCTCAAACATCAATATGTTGGGATTAGTTCACCATGTAGTGTTTGAGTTAACAATTTGGCTTGGGCAGTATTGGCTCAGTGGTTAAAGCTCTGGACTACTAATCAGAGGGTTCAGATTCCAACTCTGCCAAACTGTCAGTGCCTTGAGATGGTCCCTTATCCTTCTGCTCAGCCCAGTGGCGTGTCGCTCTGACTACGCGGTGTGTGCAAAATGCTGTCATTTTGTAGGTCTACTACAGGTTGGATTGGACACAGAAAAAACACAACACACACTAACACACCACCACCATATCAGTGTTGAGTGACCATGCACCCAAATAGTACCTGCTCTGTGCTCCCTCCATCAGTTGGACATTAGGAGACGATGTGCCTCCAAGAACCTTCTACTAAGGACTCCTTTTATAATCTATTTTGTTTTATAATTTATAAGTTTAATAAATAAAAGTAGGCATTGAAACTTGAATCTTCTCACTGTGAGGCGACAGTGCTCCCCACCGGGCCGCCCACTTACATTGTGTTTTTGGCATTTATAACAATTTGGAATGATGAAATTTAAATGTCAAGAGTGATATTACGGCTATTGAATGTGTCGAGCTGATATCAGAATAGTTTAATAAGGTCAGTATTGTTATTGATCCTATCCAGAGTATAGTATTGTGGCATCACTAGTAATAACCCAAAACAGCTGTATTTTAATGAATTACAGTGTTCCCTCGCCACTTCGCGGGTCACCTTTCGCGGACTCGGTGCATCGCAGTTTTCAAAAAATATTAATGGAAAAAATATATTGCGGATTTTCGCTGTTTCCCGGGTTTTTGCTGAACTTTTACATTAACATTTAAAAAAAAAATTATATTAATTATATTATATTAATTATCTTATTTATATATTAATTATATTATCCTATATTTTTAATTATTTTATTATATTAAATTCTAACAATAAAGGAATGTTATAAATGATAAAATATGATGATTTACAGTAAATAGCTGTTGTATCTACACAATGTGTAGGATATGAGGTGCTGTAAGCTCGGTA
>JAUZSU010198499.1:0-11738 GCA_034780255.1 Parotocinclus maculicauda | reverse complement strand
AGAATTTTGAGGAAAGAGATTAATTTAATACAATTTGGAATAAGGCTGTAACGTAACAAAATGTGGAAAAAGTGAATTTTTCGGATGCACTGTACACACTGGAGTTCCATATGAAGCTACCCTGTTAAGAAAATAAAATATAGCAAAATCAGCTTATGACCATACTAGTTCCATGTTGGTCCAAGCTGGCTTATGCTAGTTTGGTGATGATATAGGTAGCGAACACAAATTGTCTTGTGTAAACTCAACATGTTGCGTTTCTTTTAACCAGGGTAATGTAAAACCCCTTATAAAAGTACAAAAAATCTGTGAACAGATATGTTAAAATTACTCCCCCTTTCACACACATACACTTCTTCACATGATCAGAGATTACAGCTGACCTGGCTCCTAATGAGGTAGCAACGGGATATTTAAATTTAATGAGCCTCTTTTTGCATTCTTTTCTTGTTCTTTTATTGTAACAATGAGTCTCCTAGGAGAGCCTGGGCAATGCCGTGGGTATGGAGGAAGGCTGAGGCTAACACTGCTTTATGTGTTTACCATTCTGCTGCTTAGTCAAGGAGCAGTGGGTTAGCATTAAAGCTTAGCTTGAAAGAAAGACAACAAGTGCAGGAGGTAACGCTGTATTACAGCATGTACACTCACAGTGGGCTAAATCAGCCTTGTGAACCATGCAAAGAAAGATAGCAATAATGAGTGAAAGGCTGCATGAGAGTCCATGACAAATGGATAGACACGCTAACGAATAAAATATTACTGAGAGACTGAGTGGGTGGAATAACTAGAGCCAATAAAGAAGTAAACAATATAAACTTGTCATGGGACATGACTGAAGTGACAAGTTGTTTTTCACTTAAATGTGACAATTGACTTTGAGTGAACATAAAACATTTTAAAACCATTTGAAACCATTGTTCAGACAATTTGGTCTGTCAAATCCTGTAGTCTTACATCTCCCTGCCATGACACAGGAGATTGCTATAAGACTGTACAAAAAGCCTGGCTTCCCCCACAATTTTAATAAAAATGCAACGATTACAATGCTTAGCAGTGTCAATACTATTCATCAATGTTGGTGCAAATCAAATTATCAAATGCACTGCAATATCATGTTGGTTTGTTTATTAAACGTAAAACTCCTTCCTAAGCTAATAAACAGCTTCTGAAGCATGTGAATCTCTGGGGATCTACAGTATGTTACTCATTGGTAACTAACCTGTTACTAACCTGTTTCTATGGGATTTAAAGGAGTCAGTCATGTTTCTGGCTTACTCACTGACATCCAGTTATGAGACAACATAGCAAGGCAAATTAAAGTCACACAATGTGCAAAACACACCATTTTCCATACTCTATTATCGGCTCACATGTTATTACATACTGAAGAGATACAGACAACTGTCTTTGTGTAGTAAAAGGCAGTGCTAAGACAGCCTAAACACCACAGCAGGTGGTGTTGTGCAATTCAGTCCATAAAAATTGCTATTTTCATTATGAGTTATATCAACTTCTTTGTACTTAGTTGGTTTGGAATGGTCTTGAACCTTTATCTCCTTTCCCAAAATACTTGTGCTGGCAAATATGATGTTTATTGTACCCCACTTTTTTGCAGCACTTGATTTTGGGAGGGAATCAGTTAGCATGAATAAGTGTGATTAGAATAGGCCATTAGCTATGATGAATGCAGAGCCCATTCAAAATCCACAAGGCTAACCTCATTAAATTATGCTAAAGTATTTTATCTATTTAGAGTGAATGCAATTGTTTGTTTTAATAAATAAGCATTATTAAGCATTTCCTATAACATTTCTGATCATTCTATCCCAACTTGACTTTTGCTATCCTATTCCTGCTGCCTTGTTCTAATAACAATGAGAACCAGGCAATTAGGATTGATTTGTACTGAATTGAGTTGAATTGAATTGAATTGAATAGAGCAGAAGAGTGAAGGAGGGGGAGCGCGGTGGCTCGATGGGTAGCACCGATGCCTCACAGCAAGAAGGTCCCATGTTCAATCCCAGGGTGGAGTGGCCTGGGTCCTTTCTGTGTGGAGTCTGCATGTCCTCCCTCTGTCTGCATAGGTTTACTCTGGGTACACCGGTTTCCTTCCACAGTCCATAGACGTGTGTTAGGTTCATTGATTACTTTGAATTGCCATTGACCATGCCATTGCCATCATATATATATGACCAGTCTTGAGATAGTATAGATTGTGTATAGATATAACCTTGTGTGTCCCTGGGATATAACCTTGTGTGTTGACTACTGATGCTGATAGTGACGTTAAAGAAGCCAAATAAACAAACAGAAGAGTGAGGGAGGTGACCTCTCTGTTTAATAAAGCAGTTTGTATGTGAATTTTGGGAGTTTTTGGGAGAATAGGGGAGAACATTTACATCAATATGCAGCATAATCTGTCATGACTCATGCAAAATGTATTAAAAATGATGTTTCCTTTTCCTATACATACATACAACCCATAGAACAGATACAGAAAGACTATAGCTCAATCAGAGAACAAAGAAAGTGGCCATAAACTGAACCTGTCGGCGCATGATGCAGCTGAGCCTAATCCATCCCCCACAAAGATGGAAAATGAGAAACGGAGTAAGATGAAATGACAGACATTCGAGGGAGGCAAAAATTGAGGGTGGGCTAAGAGAGGAATAAAAGATTTGGTAATCAACGAAAGAGAATAGCCCAGCCTCATTTGATTAAATCCCTTTGTTTCCTGATGCTGATGATGTCTTATCATTCAGTGTTTGCCCCTGCAGCTCATCTCCCAGTTTTGGAGGAAAGCCTAGAATTACTGCCATCTTTCAAAGAAGCCAATCATCCACACACAGCATGGCAGTCAAACAGCACATGATGAGCTGCTAAATCTTTTCTGTGACCCAAACAGTACATTCCACTATAGAGCCAAGCACTTGTTTAACATTCATTTCACTGTTTATCACATGTAAAAGTGCAAGTCTGTGGGATAACACCTTTCAAAATGCTGAGGAACTGTATAAATAGTCAGCATGGCTAAAACATCAAAATTAAAAGCAGCCATCATCAGAGTGAGTGCTTACTCTGTTTGAGGCCGCCATCACATGGCTTAACAGAACCGCTGACTGTGTTGATAATTGGAGAGAATATGCATATATGTACTAAATACACTGCTATTATAAATTAGGGAATATTTCAAAATTAAATATCATCTAATGAAATATCCCCTAATTTTTGTGAGCAGTATACTTGCCCTAGTGTATGCAATCACTGCTCTAATTACTGACTTTACCTATGCTAGCAACACCCACTGTTTAGGCAGTTATGGCTCAGTTAGAGTTCCACCTAGAGCTGTTTTAGGAATATCCAACTGGAAAGAGACCTCCGGCTAGGCCATAGACTGATTGTATCTCACAATTGACTTGGGAACATCTAGGGATACATATTAACTGGAATCTGTGGCTGCAGATTAAGACGTCTGTGTTAATCCTCACTAGGATAAGCATAAGAAAATTAAGTCCTCATCAAGAGCAACTTTTGGAAAACTGAGCTTTACTTTCATTCTTAATTCATTCATTTTCATACACATTTAATCCAGTTAAGGCTCACAGGGCACTGGGGCTTAACCCAGCATGGGTAAGATAGCGGGAACCAACCCTAGACAGGCTCCAATTCATTGCAGGACACACACACACACACACACACACACACACACACACCGTTGTACACTTGTTTATCCATGTGGACTTTACAATGATTTATAAACTTGAACGCACACACATGGGTATACTTTCTCACTCAGAAATACGCACTTTGGAGACAACAACTGACCTAACTAGTGCACATGGAAGCTCATTCTGACTTAGAGGTAACCCCAGAGGTGCATTTCAGGTTGAGAATTGAATCTCTGGAGCTGTGGAGGTGACATTTTGACACTGTGTTGCCCTAATGTAGTTGAAGGTTAATGTTCCAGTTCAACAGCTGGGATTTGGGCTCACAACCTTCTGAAAAGCTCCTGTACATATATTAGGAACAGCAAAACACAGTATTTCTGCATTACACGTTTGTTGCATTCTAGTTCATCACCTAATTCAATGTCTATTTGCAAATCGCAATCAGTCTAAGCAACATTTCAGTCATGGAATTGCTGACTTTTCAATAATATACACACTAAATCTGCCCTTAATGTAATTTGCTAACAAATAGCAAACGCAGACACATGACCAACTGTGCTCACATGCCCCATTCGGATCAAGCTGTGATGGTGATTAAGGCAAGTGCTCTCCTACTGAGTGAGATTAAAAAGCAACAGACAACTACATTCTATAATGACAGATCCTAATGAACAGTGAATTAAAACCATACTTTTGTGGCATTTGAGCTAAAACTTAAATTAAAACTTAAAACTTAAACTAAAATTAATAGTTTCTGATTGATAGTTTCTGCCCCTATGTTGGGGCAGCTAGTCATAATATTGCTAAAAAGAGGATGCACAGTGAACTGTGGAAATCAGGCTGTTATATGTTCTGCCTGGTTTTGTATTCTGAGAAAGACAAAGAGGAAGAAGAGAAGAACTCAGCAGGGAAATAGAGTAATGTGTATGAGGAAATCCTCTGATCAATAATTCATACTACTGTAATTACGTACATCTGCACCAGCGAAGGAAGAAAGACAGAAACAAAGTGATGCCCTACGCTGCATATGATCACTGTAAAATATTTAAATCCCTCCTCTTCACAATATGAAAAAGTAACTAGTCAGTCAGAACAACAAATAACTGCAACACGATGCAACAGCAATTAAGCAAGAATAATTGGTAAATAGGTTGCTAGCTTTCCAAATAGGACATACACTAGAAAAAACAAACAATTTACACAGCACAATAGCTTGCTGACTACTGGACACAAAATCCAATATTCAGGCATAAATATGCCTTTTCATCTCTCACAGCAATGATGCAATCGACTGTAAAGTCAGATTACCTGGGCTGAATATTAAAAAGCACCTTTTCATGATGTACCATGGAGGATGATTTAAATATAAATGATTAGATCAGCTTTGGGAGGGGAGATGCATGATATAAACAATGTCTATAATTGAATGTTAAGAAAGTCTTTCAAAGTTATAATGAAAATTATACTAGATACAAGAATGATACCTTTGCATGGCAAGAGTGTAATGGAACAGCATGTTTAAGAAAACGATTAAGCATACTAGTGCTAAATCCTTTAATCCTTATAAGATTAATTTTAAGTCTTGTGTATTTACCAAGCATTACTGAACCAGAATCGTTCACTTTCTTGTGAATCATATCAATGTATGTGCATTTGTTGATTTGTTTCTGACGTGGCCACTTGTTTCAAGCCTACAGAATTAACCTACATTTTAGACTCACTAGACAGATTATTGTAAATGTATATTTACATGTAAATTGTAATGCATTTTGCTAAATGCTGTAGACTGCTGTAGAAGCTGTACCACTTTTATGCTGCTTTTGGGATGTGGAATCAAACCTGTTAAGACAAATGCTGGAATGTGTGTAACATTTCATTTGAAAGCTTGCAGTTTGTACTGATTATCCACTAGGTCTTTGTAATACGTCAGAACTTCATTCATGTACATTTGTTCCCTGTAGAAACTCAGACTTTACATAGGGATGTACATGTATAAACACAATATATATAAGCAACATCATGCAAAAAGCTGAAGTTAGCGTTTGATACTTAAAATAGCACCATTCACTGCAATCTCATGCCATAACCACTAATACTAAAATGACATTAATCTAAATAAAAACTCAGTAGTTACACAAAAACTGGTTTCTAAAGTTGCCAAACTTTTACACAAACAAATAATAATATATATCTAGGCATACAGAACAGAGGTTGTAGTGGATTACTGACAGCCAATCCAATACTACTCACTACCTCTTAGTCTTGCTTGATGGAGAGGCTATCAGCAGTTCCAGGAAATTTTCATGACTGAGCGTGACTGCTCCATGTAAGAATGTGCTCAGGAGATAAATCCCATATTTCTGCAGTTCACAGCATGTCCTGCCTGTGAGGTTTTATTGACATGTCTCATAAGAAAAAGTTGTATTATGAGAACTGAAAGTGAAACACTGGTGCTTTAAATGGGACAGACAGATGAACAACCTTTATAACAGTTTATGTAAAACAATGACCATAAGAGTCTTATCGGAAAGTTATACAGACCTGGTATGCCAGTCTCCACACCTGCTAACTTTAGCAACAGATGTACACACATTCATGTATTATTATACACTTACTTATCATACTTCTTATGATAACACAAGGGCTAGGCAATATTATCATACAGTATTGATATAATGGTCTTCGCATGACATTCATTGTCACTGAGGTTGACAATGTGGTTTATTTTCATTGTATGCATTTTTACAGTAAGAAACTCATTAAAACAATTAAACTATGATTTTCTTTAAAATAACATGCATTACTGCTAATTGGCTGGTACTTGCAATGTTTGTAGGGTGTGACATAGAACATCTAAATCTATACTGTTCATTAATCTTGTCTGAATTCAATATTTTAGTGAATCAAATTATTAAATATATTACTGCATTGTCCGTTAATTCAATTCAAATTCCATCTGCTAAACAGCACAGTGTGCAAAATCTCATTTGAAGTCCCTGACACACAGCTAATAGACACTCTGTGATGCCAGTGTGTCTCTGGGTGTCTATGGCTTGTTTGTGTAGCTACTGTTTTAAATGGAATGGAATATTATGCTCACTGAACACACTATCATTTAGTGTTACACTATCATTAGATTATGCTCACTGAATCCACTGTCAGTTAGTGTTGTGTATGTTTGAGTCAAAATCATTCCGGCAAGCAAATGCTATGTGGTTACAATTTATGTAAAATGAATTTTAAGTTAACACCATCCATGTCCCAAACCAGGACCTTTATTCTTTATATTATTTCATATAAATTAAGACATACATGTTATTACAAAGCCTCAAAGTTGTATAATTTGAATCAAACTGCCTTTGATTGCTAGTTTGTATACATTTCTACACTAAACCAGACTAAAATTTAAACAATAAAATAATTCTTTATTACAATGTATTCTACAGTCACATCAAATTGAATAAAATCCAACTTCACCACTGTTTTATGTCCTTCACAAACATCCATCATGTACGTTTGGCACTGAAGTGTCTTGTTATGACTTTAGTTGTCTTAAATATACTGCTTCAGGTTGTAGAAATGCAGGAACAAAACTTATAAGCATAAACCCTCACACTTTTGATATATTTCATACAAACATTTAGAGTCAATTTCCAAATGTGAAATCATGTTGACCTCATTTGTATAAAAGCAAACAAGTCGTGTTTTTGTATGAGATCAGGTTTGTTTATAAGGCACCCCAATTCGGAATCCTATCACACAGTGAGCATTAACAATTATTTCTCTGAGTTTCTTGCTCTTACCCGCTCCTCACTGCTCCTCCTCAAAGTGGCAACTGGCAGTTTGAGTAGGAGCCGACGGGTCCTGCTCGGCGTGACTGCTGCCTGGACCACCATGGCGTGCGTCTGAGTGTGTGTCTGCTGTCCCGGCACAGACAGACGTGCTGTGTCCCACTTTTTCTCTGTCTCCAGACTGATGCTCTTGAGGTTTTTTTGTCTGTCACAGTTGTTTTTTTCCACTCTTTGGCACTAAATTCCTTATTCCGTCTTGCCTCTAATCTTTGTTGGTTTATCCTGCCGTAGTGTAGCCTTTAGAGCACTTCACTGGGAGTCACTCAGCCCATTCTCTGACAGCTCCAGTGCTTCCTCATGAGGTGGTGTGCGTGCTTCTTTCTTTGTAAGTGCGTGAGAGCAAGAGGGAGGGAGTCTCCCTCTCCCTCTCCCTCTCTCTCCCTCTCTCACTCTTACTCTTTGTAAGTAGCTCCTGGGTAGATCTGACAGACGCAATTCAGGTCATTTGATTAAAACGAGTGTGCATTATCACATGAACATCATGTGACCACACACAAGACTCAGTGTGCAACTACATATAAAAACAGCACGCCTTTTGAGTAGCCATTTGTCCTTTATGAGAGAGAACAATAATGTTGTGTTAGTGTGTGTATAAAAGGGACCGTGTATACATGCTGCTACTATCTGTGCTCTCTCTTAAATAGAATATCCAGCGTTTTGCCATCTGCTGCTCAGATTAGCTGTAAATCACATGGCTGCTTTCACCAAAACACACACCCAATACCCCCCAAGCTGCCAATGAGATTACACTAGGCCTAAATGCATGTATGCATATGTGTGCTGTTCTAAGGGCAGAGACGTGTTAGGAAAGCACAGCAAAACATGATGGTGTTCTAATAATAGCTATTGAAGTACTTAATAAAACCTTTGTACAAAGCATACTACACTTTTATGTTTTAATTAGATCTTATGATTATGATTTCTTCTCATATAGGCACATAAAACATTGCCATTGAGCTGTATTACAGATCCAGCAGTTCCTTAATTTCCCAGACTGCCTGTTAAACCAAGCACAGTGTATGTCATCGCCTTCACTCTGGGGAGTTTTCCACCCAGCCTTACATAGACATAATGACATCATTGATTCCGTTTTCTCAATCAATTTGTTCCACTATTAAAATAGCCAATCTCTCCTTTTTTTTTATAATATATAGTTTCGTGTTTTATAAATGTACCTTTCATGCTGGAAACTATACAACTTAAGTAGCATAATCCAAGCAACTGCGGGTTAACTCAAGGGCCCAGTAAAGGCACAGAGATACCAGAATACAAATCCTTAACTACTATTTCAAAACTGCCCATATGTTACACTGCTGTAATAATCCTAAACAAACTCTTAAAACAATACACAATAGTTAGCATTTCTAACCATTTCTAACAATGAAAGACCCAGAATTACAACTCAGAAAGACTGGATTACAACAACATAATAATGTCTAAACTTGCACACAATAGTAACGAGGAGACAAAAGACTACCAGGAGACCATTGTTTTTTCTGACATGCACTACACTAATGTCCACCCCCTTCCAAATTCATTTGTTATTACTCATCTGAGCCATGTGTGTATTTGTGAGAGAGAATAATTTTTATTGGATACCATCTCAGTGATGAACAGCTCTTTCTGGAAGGAATTCAGCAGATGGAGGGGGTTTAGTTGTGTTCTAATCATTTATTTGCTTGATGTCCAAGATTAGAGTTTACTACTACATTTGACATTGGATGGAGAACATGATAAAACACAGTGTGATCAAAGCAATGGTGTTATATGTCAGTAAACATACAGATCCAGACTGCATTTCTTGTTTTGTTTACAAACAGTTCATCCATCTGGATAATTGGATGGGATGTGGTGAATAGGGGTCAACATCAATTTTCACCTGATAGCCGCTACAACCAAATTCTAAACAATGCCCCATTAAAGTCATGCTATTTTTAACCAGCTGTGCAGTTGCTCCAAGTCATTCAGCATTCTCGAGATTGCTATGTCTGTTATGAAAATTCTTGTTTCCTAAATTGAAGTGAGATGACACAGTGTCTGGTTTCTTATTGACTGTGATTTATTGTGGAAGAAGCTTATTTCCTGTAATGTATGTGACTCATTTAGCAGCATTTTAACCAAACAGGTACCTGGCAAGAGCTTATGTCACACTTTACTGTTAAATTCCATAAGCGTAAGTATTCAGGTTTAATAGCATAATGTGAAACGATGCTGGAGTGGCAAGCTAAATGTGCTTTAGTAGTAGTATTTTGTTTGTTTGTTTATTTGTTTGTTTATTTGGCTTCTTTAACGTCGCTATCGGCACTCGTGGCCATGTAAGCGACACACACAAGGTTATATCCATACACAAGTTCATCTCAACACTAGTCACATATATATACACAAGTCAATGCCAATTTGGAGTAATCAATTAACCTAACACGCATGTCTTTGGACTGTGGGAGGAAACCGGAGTACCCGGAGTAAACCCACGCAGACACGTGGAGGACATGCAGAGTCCACACAGAAAGTACCCAGGTCTCTCCACCCTGGGATTGAACCCAGGACCTTCTTATTGTGAGGCAGCGTTGCTAACCACCGAGCCACCGTGCTGCCCGCCCTCTGTATTTATTCATTTCTCTTATGACTTGTAGAAGCAGCTGACACATAGCTGATGCACTAATCCAGCTACTTGTTTAAGCACTTAAAATGTAAGAGATTTATTAGATTAAAGCATTTAGCACTGAGCCAGCACTGATCACACCAATCATATTAGACTGCAGGGTATCCCATAACACCAGCATTGTACAGTATGTTATATAATATTTACAGTACTCAGTGTGTCAATTATTCTCAGAACACAAATGTAGTTTCACCAGTCATCAAACATGTACGAATCCAAATTCCTGACAGTTTACATAGAGTCAGGTAACACAGCTGCCTGTTATTTTCTCGTTGCACAATTTGTTACATTCAGTAGCATTTGTTTCTATGAGTATTATTTTTTCAGTTTATTTGCTCTTGCTGCGATATGTAACGATTTGTACAAATATAAATCTATACATTTACAATTTGATGGAGAACTTGACAGTGCATCAGGGATGTCCACTCAACAACAAAGAAGTGGTGTGGCTTCTGGTTTTAATTCAATCCAAGCAGGTAGCTGCCTGATACAAGGCATCAGTAGTTTAAGGACCGATGGAAACTGACTAAAAAAGTGGAATCAGATGTAACTCTTGCTGGGTTAAAAAAAAAGCCTGCAGCACACCAGCACCTTGCAGACAAATTTGGACTCTCCTGCACATAATAAAGTCTTTATTAAATGGTATATTTGACACTCAAAACATAGATATTTTGCATTATATATACATTTAACTGAAAAACACTATGATACAGTCATCAGTAATTATATTGTGCTTGGCATCACCTGCAGCACAGATGGATTTTTGGCGGAAGCCTGACTGAATGATCACAGATATCTTGAACCATGTCATGTTACACACATACTCAAAAGAGACATCACTACCATTACTGAGCAAAACTTTAGTTCATTCCAGCACATTAACAGATTGTCAGAAACGAAATAATATGGTTATGTTATATTACCCAATATCTTAAGACAGCTGCCACACCCAATCACCCATTCCTACCTTTATTAGGATAAATGTTGTTATAGGGCCATGCAATGAATATTTCATATTATTTATCACAGTTTTCAACCTAATGAATTATTGTGACGCTTGTGAGTTTAGCTTAGTTAGCTAATTTTAAATATGCAATATTTCACAAACTCGTGTTCCTATGCTTTTACTATTGCATAGACTGGTAGATTGGGTTATTTATTTAGCCTATTTATTGAATGTCTTACTTACTATGCTGCTATAGCCATAGACAGTACATTATTGCATACAACATCTCTTTTAGAAATAGCTTATACTGTAATAACAATGAACAAAGAAGCCAATGAACCATTATCATTTTAATTAAACAAATGATAAACCTGACAAGCTTAATGAGAAATTTAAAGTGCTGAAATAAGTAGTATTTACGAAAGCGGAATCAAAAAAAGTTGGGACACTAAACAAATTGTGAATAAAAACTGATGTGATGATGGAGATGGCAAATGTCAATATTTTATTCGTAATAGAACATAGATGACAGATCTAAAGTTTAATCTGAGTAAATGTAACATTTTAAAGGAAAAATATGTTGCTTCAAAATTTCACAGTGTCAACAAATC
>JAUZSU010198488.1:0-11738 GCA_034780255.1 Parotocinclus maculicauda | reverse complement strand
TATATATATATATATATATATATATATATATATATATACATATACACACTGTATGTCAGTATTACATTCAGTATTACATTTATAGTTCTGAATAACAAAAATCATTACATATATCAACACATGCATTTTCTCACAGTAACTGAAAAAAGGGTTACACTTGGTCTGTCCACTTTGTCCATCATCAGTGGCTCTATTTGTAGTTCCAGTTACTGGAACCTGCAGTGTCAGATGTGCTGGGTTCAAATTCGGGTGGGCTTTGCAATGTTAAGATCAAGTGTTGTGTTATTGTGTTGTGGGAAGACCCGACCACTGGGGATGTACTGCTAGTTCTGGTATCCAGCCCAGACAAATGGGGAGGGTAGTGTCGAAGGCCTGTGGGAGCCGCCAATGGGAAGAGCTGAAAGAGGATCTGTAATGGCTGGCAAACAAGGGTTCCTTTGTCTAAACTCTTTTGACCATGTTGAATGTATTGGGCTGTGAGCTAAATCAACCATGTCCAATGAAAACACTCAACTTTGAGTCACCTGTGTTTAATAGATTCCCGTAATCTCATGTGTCTTCTTCTTTTAGGTTGAGTTTGGGAGACTGGGGAAACCCTTTGAACCTGTTTGTTGAATTCTGTTAAGATTTGTGGATGCCATTTTGAGTTCCTTATTGTTGCCTTACAAAATAGAAATGTGGATATTTAATGTTTGTTTTGTGAAAATTCTACTTTCATGTAGTAGTTTTCTATTAGACTATACTGCCCTCTAGTGGTCAGTACAGTAACACGCTTATCGCATAGTCAAGTCAAGTCAAATTTATTTATTTAGCGCTTTTTCAAACGGAGCATTGTTTTAAAACAGCTTTACAATCTTATATTATCTTAAAAGACCAATCCCAAATTGAGCAACCTTAGGGCGACAGTGGCAAGAAAAAACTCCCTGTAAGTTCAAGGACGAAACCTTGGTAGGACCAAGACTCAATGTTAATTAAGTAAATACTTCAAAGGATGATAGTAATAGTAAAAGTAAGTAAATATTAACATTTAAATCAATACCAATATTTAAGTTGGTAATAAAATAAGTAACAAAATACATTTTAAAATCAGTCCTCAGTGGGAGGTCCTTGCTGACTAAATGATGGAGGGATATACTTCAAGGTCTTTGTTTAAACATCAATTTTCTACCATGTTCAATATTCAGCTGTAAGCCGAACCAACATTTAAACAAAGTCTTAAGACGTTGTCAGAAAAACACAGAGCAACAGATGAAGGCACAATCCGCACCACTGTAAACACAACGTCTGTTCTGTTTAAAAGCTCTTTTCTCTTTGGATTGAACAGATTTACAGTCTGAGCATTTAGCACATGCTTATCCAGGTGTTGTAGTCTGCTTAGCATAAATACCCAACACCCCGAAAACACAAATCAAACTAAAACCCTGTTTGGAGTTTAAAAAAACTCTGTAGAAGGTTTTAAACTTTTAAACTTAAAGTGCACGCTTGTTCATTTAAAATGTATTATGGCCTCTCTGTTTAATTTATGTAGCTCTATTACCTCAGTTTGAAATAGTCTGTTGAATCTGAGACTGGATCTGAAAATACACCTAACAAGGCCAGAATTACAAGCACTTTTTTTTTAACTACAGCTTTCATATTTTTACACTTTGAACTTGCCCAAACAGAAGATTATTTCCTATTATAATTGTTAAGTTTACATTAAAGCAAATGTACATTGATCGGATGGACGTGGTATCTTAAGATCGGCGTTTATGTACAGTATTACATTCCTGTTAATTCAACGATTTAATATGACCTTTTTTAATTAGTTCCCTTCCTCATTGGAAAGCAGTAATTTTGCAGAGAACGTTACGTCAACGAACACTTAATACATGTAAATTTATGTAGCACAGTAAATTAATGTTTCCATCATTTGGTCAGATCCCTGACACCTTCTAAACTGTAAACATCACTTTTACCTGTACCACCCAGATACATGTAGAGTTTAACATTTGGACCAACTTTCTTTTAAATACAATGTTTTCAGAAGTCCATTACCCCTTGTGAAAAAACAAAATAAACTCTGTCCTAGCAGCTTAAGCTTTTGCTGGGGCATTGTGGGAAATGTAGTGTCTGTTGTGATTTTGTGGGGTGTGCCCTGTAGTTCTGCTCAGCAATCCAAGATAAAACGGACTTTTTGCCACCGTGATTTTAGTGGGGCACAGCAACATTTTACTACAGCACATAAGAACATGCATCTATAAAAACTTAGGGACACGGATTTAGGACATTTAAAGGAAAATCTAAATATTATTGTAGATAAACTGACATGCTTCATTAGAACAGAATTGTGAGGAATGCACTACCTGTGAAATTCTTAGCTGGCCCGGCAGCTGTGGAATGTGTTTTTTGGCCTCCAGTAACTGGAGTGTAGGGTTCTTGCTGTAGTTGTACAAAGTATACATGAGGTGTTTCAGATGAAACAAATGACTTCTTTAAGATGGCGGTCTTGGGTATAATAAAACCGCAATCCTCATCCACAGAAAATGATTAACCTGTTTACATAACCAATGTCTACATGTTTAACAAGTAGGATCAATACTAAACAAAAAATATTGAAATCTCAGCATTAATATCAAGGATTTACTTGGTATGGTTTAAAAAAAAGAAAACCTTGAACCTCACAATCATGAGTTTCAAATTTGACAATCATGAAATGCATTTATTTTCTCAGAGATGCTGAACTGTCCTTAAATGTACAGAACGATACTGTATAACCATAACAAAAATCCATACAGATCCCGTTTTAGCATTACCAGCTTCACTTTATTCGTAGATTAAATGCTCTCACAAGAAATATAGAGATCTTTTCTGGACAGAGCAAGAAAACACAAATGTCTTCTCATCCTAAGTGTCATATAAAACAAGGCAAACGGCAATAGAAACAGTTTCAGAGGCCATAGTGCAGAATAGAAAGTAACTACGCTATTGTTTCACGTCACCTTAACTGCAACCGCATGTGAGCCACACTTGGGTAGTCAAGTACATAGAGTTTGTGAATTGTCTATGCAGAAGGTTTATAGCTTAAATATGAGCTCAAGATAAAAAAAACTACCTCTCTAAGCAGAAACATGTTACATGGACACAAACAAGTTCACAGTAAGCTTAGTATTTGTGATTATAGAGCAGGAGTTCCCAGAGTATTAACATGGCATTTTTAATCAATCAGTAACAAGTCATTTCAACACTACACGTTATCACTGATATAGACAATCTAAAGCAGAACCGAACAGCGCTGGTCCTGGAAGCCAGCAGCATCAGCTGGAAGTGTGGTTTGGTTACTTCACCAACTGTCAGCTGTTCCCCAGGTTTAACATGTATGACAGAGCAACCCTGACGTAGACCATTGCTGTGCAGCCCTGCCCTAAAATAACTTAAGATCTCATTTGTTTTTCATACTTCATCCTCTGTAATCAAGCAGATAAGAAGTGACTGTTAATGGCCAACAAAGGTCCTTTATCTTCTACATACTATGTTACATGTATCATATGAACCACATAATCCTGATAACTCTCACTCTTACAAACACGTGTATAGGTAAGCGCCGTTTAAAGACCATCCCATCAACGTTCGTTCACCTTAAATTATATTAATTATTATAGGAAATGAATTAATGAATAGTATAGTTTGTGTCTTTTAACTCTGGATATTGTGCTGTAAATAGTGTGCATTAACACTGCGGATCCACAAGCAGAGGTTTAGGAGTTTAAGAGCAAGTTGCCAGATCTGCTCATTTTAAATGATTTTGGGCTTATTGTTCTGTAAAGTTACTTAGAAATATTGAAAGTTGTGGGTTACAGGGTTTTGTTTTTAAAGTGTACTTGGGCTAAACTGTATTTGGGCTTGTTTCTGTCTCTGTCTTTACAACAGTCCTGCAAGTTCTGTTAAACCCCTGAACTTAAAGGCAATTTTTACATTATTATTATTTTTATTATTATTATTCATTGAGCAATTGGACACTTACATGCACTGTAGTACGTGTTTTGGGGTCATTTTATAAACCATTTTACTTCTACTTGTGCGTGTGCGCATGCGTTTGTAGAGATTTTCCAGTTGTGTGCTTGCTTGCTTGTTAGCTCACATTTGTACTACAACTTAGAGACTTTTTTGTCTAGTTATTTGTGTTTCTGTTTATGACTTTCCGCTGCTTATTTGTAACAAGCTGTAAATGGTGTAAATAATTTTACGTTCCTGTTCTATTATAAGTAGTACGCCATTGTTTGCCATCCCTCTACCTGTATATTCTCTCTAACTTATAATTATACTACTCACAAAAATTAGGGGATACTTCAAAATAATCTCACGAATTTACGTATCGTTTGCACGCAGATTTCGTAGGACAAAACCATTTATATTCATATTACAGTAGCATGAAAAGACAGAGACTTCATGTCAATGATCTGTTTCACAGAGAGCGACGCAGTCATTAAACGGCACAAACCTGTACTGATAACTTAACAAGAAAGATTACCACTATGTCTATTATAAGAGTGGAGGGAAATATGGTGGCCCACACAAGTAACCCAACCCATTTAAAAGGCTTTTGATGTATACTCAAGATCTCATAAACAGGCAGTGGTAGCTTTTTATGTTTTATGTCTTGTCTTGGATTTTGTATTTCCTCTAGGGCAAAAATTTAGAAAACACAAGCAAGACCTATTTTTCTATTTATTGTGTAGAATTCGCTGAGAGATTGAAGGGGATAATAAATTCTCAGTGGAAAATTTGCCTCACATTAAGTGAGTAAGACAGCAGGGATGTATTTTGGCCAGTTTCCTGTTATGTCGGTGCAGCTCTCATGCTTTCAGGATCCCTGCAGTGATCAGCTCCATCCTCGATTCGAGCTTCAGAAGGAACTATCAGCAGCTGAAATGGAAAGCAGTGTCAGCATTACTGCGCGTTAACAATTCGTCTGCTGTAAGTGCATCAGACAGAATCTGGTGGTGTCCTGTTAAGTGTATCGAACTCTTTAAGATCATGTCCACACTGCTTAAGCACAGAGTTACCAATCTGATCAGCAGAAGACAGAACTTCATGAGCTGAAAGGCCGGATAATGGATGAAGCCGATAAGAATCAGTGTTTGGATTCTGGATTATACAGTCATGAGGGAAGTCCGGAGGCTCGGTGGATAGCACCGCTGCCTCACAGCAAGAATGTACTAGGTTCAATCACAGGGAGCAGCGTCCTGGAACCTTTCTTTGTGGAGTCAGTTGTCTGTGTGGGTTAACTCCGGGTACTCTGGTTTACATTCAGAGTCCAAAGGCATGGATGTTAGGTTAATTGTTTATGGTATGTTCTACAATAGGACTAGATTGTACAATCCCTTATGGGTTCCATACCTGAGAAGCGCAGCGAGATAGTATGACCGTTTGAGGGGTTCAGTGAGGATTATGGTGCAATATGTGTAGCAGAAAGGTTCAGGGCTTCATTGGAGTCATCAGGTGGACACCCTCCTTCCCTGGTGTTTCGATGATTAGCCCACAACACCTCTGGAGGGCTCATCGGCAACACCTGGCGTCCCAGGTGTGCCCCCCTCAGCACCTAGCCCTTCTGCTCCTCATATGCTATCTTGGGGCCCAAGTGGCATCTTTCCTCTTTAACCAGAGCCACCGACTTGACTGTTCTGCCGTGCTTGAGAGGGCTTTGATGGTTTGCCGTTGGGCTTGACCTCTGATTCCCAGTTCCCTAAGCAGCTTGGATGTTGTTTTGCCCACAAAGCCTCGGCAACCGACTTCCACTGGGCACACCTTGGTTTTCCATCCGCGCTGCTCAGCCTCAGCTGCCAGCTCCGCATACTTAAGGCTTTTCCGTTCATAGGCCTCCTCTACAGCATCCTCCCAAGGCACGGTCAGCTCTATTATAAAGACCTTGTGTAGAGACGTGGACCAGAGCACAAGATCTGGTCTCAGACTCGTTATGACGATCTCTGATGGGAAATAGAGCCTTTGGTTCAGGTCTGCCACTAGTTTCCAGTCTCTTGCTCCACCCAACTGACCAGAGTCAGATGATGTACTGGTCATGGGCCTGGCTGGCTTGGTACCCTCACAGACAAAATCCTTTGCTGCTCCCAGATGACGTGGTGGAGGTAAGGAGTTGATGAATATTCTTTTGGTCTCTACTGAAGCTGCAAGGCACTTCAGCACTTGGTTGTGCCGCCAGGTGTAACGGCCTTGTATCAGGCTCGTCTTGCAGCCAACCAGGATGTGTTTAAGGTTTGCTGGAGATAGACATAGTGGACATGTTGGGTCTTCTCCATACCATTGCTTCAAGTTACTGGGAGATGGCAGGACATCGTATGTTGCTCGCAAAATGAAGCTGATGTGACTTGCTTCCATGCTCCACAGCTCCTTCCAAGAATACCTTCTTCTCTCAACCCCCTCCCATCTCATCCATTGTCCCTGCTTCACCTGGGAGACTGCTTTTGCACACCTTGCTACCTGTTCCTGCCGGCGCACCTCTCCCACTACTAGATCTCTACGTTGTGATGGGCTTGCCTTGTGCCAAGATGGCCTGTTCTCTCCAAGGCCAAAGCCTCCTCTTCCCTGTTGCACAAGTCCAACAATGTCACGGTGTCTTAGGTCCGCCTTTGCCTGATGTACCGCTGCACTTGCAGCCCACTTTCTTCCAGTCACTAGGGTAGGAGCTGTTTGGGCCACACAAGGGTCACGGGATTCTGTAAGTGTCATCTGCAGCCTTACTTTGGAGCACTTAAATTCCTCTGTAAGACTGGACACAGGAAGTTCCAGAATGCCTCTTCCGTACAGCCCAATGCTACTAAAGCACCTGGGAAGACCCAGCCACTTTTTCACATATGAATTAATCACCCTCTCCAGTTTTTCGACCTTGACTATAGGGATCTCATAGATCGTTAGGGGCCACATCAGCCGAGGTAGCAGACCAAATTGGAAACACCAGAGCTTTAACCTGCCTGGGAGCAGGGACTTGTCAATGCTTTCAAGGCCTCGCGTTGTATCCTGTCTTATCTGGTCCACTTGATCCCTATCTTTGAGCTTGGCATCATACCATCGACCTAAGCTCTTCACCGGCTTCTCAGACACTGTTGGTATAGGCTCTTCTCCAATATAAAAACGCTGCTCCGACAGCTTGCCCTTGACCACTGATATGCTTCTGGATTTACTTGGCTTTATTTTCATCTGTGCCCACTTGATGTTTTCCTGTAGCTTTCGCAGCAGTCGCCTAGTGCATGGAGCTGTTGTTGTGAGCGTGGTCATATCATCCATATATGCTCTGATGGGAGGTAGACGACAACCAGCCTTGAGCTGCTGACCTCCCACCACCCATCGAGAGGAAAGGACGATGACCTCCATTGCCATGGTGAATGCCAGGGGGGAGATGGTGCAGCCTGCCATAATCCCTACCTCTAGCCGTTGCCATGCTGTAGTAAACTTCTCTGTGGTGATGCATAGCTGGATATCCTGGAAGTACGACTTAACGAGAGTGGTGATGGCCTGCGGAATTCTGAAAAGATCAAACGCAGTCCACAAGAGACTATGAGGAACAGAACCAAAGGCGTTAGCAAGGTCCAAAAATACGACGTGGAGATCCCGTTGCTCCCTCCTAGCTACTTGGATTTGATGCCATATCATATTTGTGTGCTCCAAGCATCCCGAGAATCCTGGAATCCCTGCTTTCTGCACCGTTGTATCAATGTACTTGTTCCTTTCTAGGTAGGCCACCATTCTATGAGCTACTACGCTAAAAAAGATCTTGCCTTCGACATTCAAGAGGCTGATGTGGCGAAACTGGCTGATCTCAGAAGCATCTTTCTCTTTGGGGATTAGGATGCCTCCTGCCCTTCTCCAAGCTACTGGTATTATTTGCTTTTGCCACACCACCTTCATTAGTCTCCAGAGAAAACGTAGTACATCTGGGGCGTTTTTATAAAGCCTATAGGGGACTCCATTAGGCCCAGGGGAGGATGCCGCTCTTGCACGACGTACGGTTCTTTCCACTTCACTCCACCTGGGAGGACCCACGTATAGCTGATGTTCTGGAGGATGTATTGGTGGCATATCTGATGGAAGTTTGCTCTGCTCACCCCGATGGCTATCAGTGTAGGTTCTTTTGAGATGGGCTTCAAGATCCTTCCTTGATGTTTTAAGGTTCCCTCTTTTCTCTTCCGAGAAAAGATTCTTTGCAAACTTGAAGGGGTCTTTGAAGAAGTTTGACCTTGTATACTCCTTCTTCCTACGTCTCTTTCTCAAATTTTCAGCTCTCCTTAGAGTTGACAGTCTGCTCGTGATTTCCTTCTGCAGCAGGTTTATTCCCTCCTTCTCCTCCTCAGAGGCTTTCCTCCACTGCTTTTTTAGTAATCTTCTTTCCTTAACCAACTGCTCCATTTCCTGCTGTCTCCTTGACTTTGTCGGACTGATTGCTGTTCTCTTCCTTTCCTCAATTATTCCAAAGCACTCAACACCATAGTTGTAAATCAGCTCGCTCATCTTCTCCAGCTTATGTACTGCAGTTCCCTTCAGTTGTTCCAGAAGCTTGCTGATGTCCGAATTGGCCAAGTCCCACTGAGTTTTCTCACAGGATTTTGGCCATTTGATTAGTGGTTTTCGCCCCAGGATCTTTGTTTCAGTTGCTCGCTGCGGTAGGCTAGGTTCAAGGGGCTCTATTGTGCTTGTCTCCTCTTCCTCTGTAACAGGGGGATTGATGTCCTGCAGACTTTGGTTTTTATCCTGCTGTTGAACTTCACTTGACTGACTCAACTTGCTTCGCAAGAAGTAGCGGTCGATGCAAGGTCCCTGTTCGATTTCCTTCAAGCACTTTTTCCGGCCTTGATGAATTCGAAGCCCTGCTGCTGATGTTACTTTAGCCCAGCCACAGCTACAGCTCTGAAGCTTGACTCCTGGAGTAGATGCTGTAGTCTCAGGTATGGTGCCGATTTTCATTCTCATTGCCTGTTTCATTCCTAAGTCTTTTACCGGGTTATAACTTTAGTCGGGATTAAAGGTTTTACAGCATTACTACAGAGTAGTATCAGTAGTATCAGGTCTAGTTATGAGAGATTTAGGTTTCATGAGAAGTATTTTGTATATTTTTGTTCCTCTTAAATGTTTGATTCTGTTGTTGCTGTGGTTATAATAAGATCAATTGTTTGATTTCTTGCAGATGATTCATGTCACTGTAGTAAAAAACCATTGTGTAACTTCAGTGTCGTGGATCTGTACCAGCAATGAAAGACTAATTTAAAAAAATTTGGGTTAAGAGAAAGGCTGCTTTTGTAAAAGAAATACTGCTTTTTTTACTTTAACTACGTTCAGTAGCTTGTACTTTTATACTTCTATTGATGTAAATAAATACACGAGTATTGCTTAAGTTTCAACAAACTAATAGTAATTTTACTCAAGTAAACAACTAATGTGCTTCTTCTACTTTCTTCAACAACTTTTAGTCCAGTCAAGACAACAAGCACATACATACCCAGAGACACACAGGCTTTAGCGACTGTCTATTAGCTCTGTGTCTGTGATTTCAAATTCGTTTTTTACATGTACGCTTTGGTGTTCATCAGAAGGAGTTTAGCCTGGCCTGTATGTGGACACATTCTAATGAGATGCTTTTTCAGTCACACCTATTGCTAAGTATCAAACCTAGGCTCAAAATATAGGTGGTAGTTTGCACTAAAGTGCTTAATGGCTGTTAGCCTGGCACTGCTACATCATGCCATTTTTCCATTCATTTTCAAATTGCCACAGTAAGCAAAGTCAGCACAATCAGTATTCATCAGGAGCTTAAGCTCACCATGTGCTGTGCCAAGCGTTGGCTGAAAGGGTGCAAACCATCGCCATTTGATTTCGGAGCAATGGAAACATATTCTCCAGAGACGTGAATCATACATCATCCAGCAATTTGATGAACGAAACAGGTTGATACTTCCAGGAGAAGACTACCTACACCAAATGTAAATTTGGGTGCAATGACGGGGCTTTTTTTTTTTGATGATTTGAGCTCGAAATTTTTTTTTTCAAAGGGAACGTTACTGCTGCGTTACTAGTGCACCACAGTTCAAGATAGATATAAGCTAGTTTGGTAGTACTCCTTCGTAGAGTCATGCAGGGCATAATCAACAACTCAGTTTATTCATGTCTCAATTAGCTGATCATTAATAGACTGAGGGGCACTCGGGTGGTGCCACGATCTAATACTCAATTTTAAATCCATTCCTGTATTCAAGCCTGAAGCACATTTCATAAAAAGTTGGAACAGTAAAGAATTTACACTCGAAAGTCATTTTGGCACAGAGGGTGCAAAGTAACTTAGTGTTTCAGGCATTATTTTGTTTCATTCTTCCTACAAAGACGTCTTAAAATGTGTAACAAGGTTGTTGGGTCAAATTTTTCATTTCCGAATTCTCCACACATTCCCTATTGGGGACAGGTTAAGACTGCAGATGGTCCAGTCCTGTACTAATACACTCTTCTTCCACAGGCATGTCTTTATAATTTGGGCAGCATGTGGTTTTGTTTGTGTTTTGTTTTGTTGTAAAATGCAGGGACGTCCCAGGTAAAGATCTTAACGGCAGTTTATGTTGCTCTAAAATCTCAGTGTATGTTTTTACATTAATGCTGCATCACAGAAGTGTAAATGACCTTTACCAAGGGTCCGGACCTGACCCCATACCATGTCAGTGGACAGTGCTTCTGGACATGGTTAACACAAGGCTTCTTTTTGTCTTTTGTCTGCAGTTGAGGCTTTTTAGGACTGAAATTCCTCCAGATTCTGAATGGTTTAATGATATTATGGTCTGTAGATTGAGAAATATCTACAGTAAATCCCTTCCCATCTTTATTAGAAAAACATTATTTATAAATAATAAATTGATAAATTGATTATCTTTACTTCCTAAACACTTAACCTTTCGTGGATGCCGCTTTTGAACCAAAATCAGGATTAGAATCGCCTGTTTGAAATCACATCATTATTCCATTTTAAAAGTAATTATTTTCTAAGGTTTTTGAGATGAACTCTAGGCTCTTACTAGGTTAAAAGGATTGTTTAACATTTAGAGGAAACAGCGCTCCAGGTGTCTCTCACATGCCATTACAACAACAAACTCGTGTTTAAAATCTGCGGATGAACACGTGGAATTAAAATGCAAGTAGAATTAGAGATTTATGAGGAAAAAAATATTCATTTATTGATTCATTATAAACGTCGTGCTAAAGAGATTAAATATAAAGCTGTTGTCTAATTTGTTTTATTTATTTCTAAGTACAGAAGTATAAAATATTTATTAAAGATGAACACATCCTCAACATTCAGTAAGCAAAAGTTAGGATTAAACCTGGAAACCTACTGTTGGGACATGTTGAGTACTTTACCTGTCTAACCTGTCTCTTTTTTAGCTAAACTCTGATTTATTATTATCGACAATTCTATAAATATAATTATAATAATGCCGGGATGAAACTCACTTATCCAGGACGAAGTACAGGTCGAATCCACCGTAGCACGAGGGTCCGTAACTCTGTCCCACACCACCGCTGAGTAACACAAACATCAACACACACACAGTAACACCACACACACTCATTGTTCTTCCAACACAGAGAGACGGACCTGCAGAAATCAAGTGTAGCTAAGAGCAGAGGAGTGTGTGTGTGTGTGTGTGTGTTGGTTTGTGATTGGTCCTGCTCGTAAAGTACGAAGGGTTTATGAGGAACTGGGAGGA
>JAUZSU010198477.1:0-11739 GCA_034780255.1 Parotocinclus maculicauda | reverse complement strand
CATGAACCTCCGGCAGCACTAACTATAACAGCGTAGCAAGAAGGGGAAGAACCAGAAGGTAACAGCCAAGAGGCAAGAGCCAACCTGAGCCATGCGTCATAGTCTAAATCTAACCAAAAGCCTGAGTAAATAAGAATGTTTTTAGCCTAGTCATAAAAACTTTGGAGAGTGTCTGAATCTTGAACTAAATATAGGGAGTTTATTCTATAGCCGGGGCCAAGTATAAGAAAGTGACTTTTTTAATTTTAGGAACTGAACGATGTCCTGAACCTTGTGAACAAAGTAAACGAGCTGTATAAAGATACATTCCTTTTAATTCCCACAAATTATAGTACAGTACAAAATGGTCTGTGGGGCCTCGCAGTCCTTCGTGCACATGCACATTTTTGAAGGGATGCACCCAGAGCTTGTGTCTATCTTTGCTAGGTACTAAGGTCACCATACTGTATGTGTAATGGGCTGATCCTAGAGTAAAAATTCCAATAATCCTAAATAGCTAAGAAATAAATTATGCATACAAATCAAAGCTCAGTCCTTAGGAGGATACAAGTTTTTGAACATTTAAGGTAAACATGTAGTAGAGTTTGTTAGGCTGATGAAAGTAATGTAAACTTACCAAAAATGTGCTTGCCTTTATGGATAGAGTTAGTTTCTGGTTTTGGTTTCATTTACATATCAAATTTGCACTTAGGGCTGACCTCAGGTTGTCTTAGGGCTGAAATTTGAAACGCAGCCCACAGGCAGTCATTTAAGACAGTGTCTCTGTCCGGATGCTCGATTAGTGGTCAATAATAACTCGTAGCTCAGGATTTGCATTTGTGGACGTCACTCAGAATCAGTTTTGATTACACTGTAGTGGACATAGTGAAGGAAAAAATGCAGACAAGTGCCGGAGTCAGCAAGCGTCTGCTTTCTGTAGTGTGCATTATTGAAGAGGAAACTTAGTCTTCTGATGTTGAGCATTTCCTACAAAAAAGTATACAGTATGTAAAACTCAATAATTCTGTCACAAAAGTGTCAGAGCTAATTCATTTTTCTTAAAGGGAGCAAGTGGAAGTGAGAGAGGGACTTAATAAATACTGTTTAGTATCTACCATATTGCTCCACCTTGTAGATGCAAAATCAGAAACAACAGCTTATCTTTTGCACAGTTTGTGTTAGTCATCGTTCATCAGTGCTCACAGGTCACTGTTTACAAGATGCTGGGTGCTGGACATTTTTGGATGGTGTACTGTTTTCAGTGGTTTAAAAGTCCAGCAGCACTGTTGTGTCTGATCCACTCATGCCAACAAAACACACTAACACACAATCATCACATCAGTGATGGGATTTGAATCCTGGACCTTTTAGTCCATAGTCAAGTAATTTAACCACTATAGGCCACCACAGTCCCATTATATGCAGTATTTAAATATAAAGTTTATGCAGTATTGATCTAAAAGTGTGTTCAATCATTCTAAGTTCAAGAAATATCCTATCAAACAATGTTTTTTTTCATGAAAATGCTTAAAACAAGATTAATATGCTTATAGGTTTTGCTGTTTTTTATTAATATGACATTATCTAAAATGAGTGTTTAAGTCTAGCCACAGCACTTTATATCAATGAATTCAACTACAATCAATGACATATTTACTAACTTTAAGTTCATAAGATGATTTACAGCAAACAGACCCTTTTTCTTTGTTTTAAGAAATCCTGCTAAATCAAAGTTTCTCGCCATATTGGCCGAAGATTTTGCTTAATTCATGTACCTTTTTCTTTATTTCTTTTTCTTTTTCATGTTTTTTTGAAGGTTACTTTTTGCAGTGCAGTATTGTGGCAAAATCTTAAGGGACCATTAGATTAGATATATCACTGATTTATTATTGTTTATCAGCTCTAATACTTTATCAGAGTACAACCAGAAAATACAAAAAATTTGCATGCAGTATTATACAACAGAAGAAAGATCTGAAAACAATGCAAGTATTTACTTTTATTAGACTTAAGCAGTAGCAGCATCTGGCAGCTTCACTGGCATGCCAAGTTGACCGTTCTATAGTCTGGAGAATCTTGATCAGTAATAGTATTTTTGAAAGGGTAACAGACAAGAAAATGGAACAAGGTAAAAAGGCTAAGATATGCTAAAGCTCACATGGATCAGTGCTAAATTGTATTATGAAGTGATTAATCCAATTTTATTTATTTAATAAATACTTTTTGGGTCTGTAACAGTATGTTCCATATGGTCATTATACCATTGGTAAAACAACTGATCCATTTGTGGCCTAAGACCTTAGCACATTTACATTACAGCATTTAGCTGACACCCTTATCCAGAGCAACGTACAATTGTTACAGTCTTACAATCCAAGCAGTTGTGGGTTAAGGGTCTTGCTCAAGGACCCAACTGTAGTAGCTTGGCAGAGGTGGGACATGAACCCTGGACACTCTGGACCAGAGTCCTTAACCGCTAGGCTACCACAGTCCCGTATTAATTAGGATAAGTAAACAAGTAGGGGAACATAAAGTATATGCTAATTTTCACAAAACTTATTTATCAACACATACAAATAATTGCTTTTGTTTGTAGGGGCAGCACAGTGGCACAATGATTAGCACTTCACAGTTCCAGACACCAGAGCTTGACCTGGCCAAAGACTACAGAGAAACGTACTGTAAAAATTAGTAAGAAGAGTTAAAAGTAATCACTTTTTGGTGAATTACCATGTCTCACACTAAAGCCATTAGAGTAATCCACCCTTTAAATGAAGATTTAGGCAGATAATTTTTTGTTGTTGTTGTTGTTCCAAATGCTGGAGCTATGGGGCAAGCACGCTAATTGTGGTGCCGGCATGCCGGCCCATTCTGAGAAAAGACAAGCCTTTATCATGAAATAGTTATTCTTAACAAAGAGAAATTTAAAACAATTTCAGTTTACAGAAGCTTTCTAGTTCTTCCAGAATCCAAGGTACCGTACTCTCTTGTGCAATCTCCAGCTCACCCAAATTTTCAATTGGGTTTATATCAGAGCACTGAGATGGTCATAACAAAAGTTTGATTTTGTGTTCATTTCGGACATATTTGGGATTATTTTACTGCAGGTAGATTCAGTTCTTTGGGCTTTTGGAGAAAAAAACAGCCCAGCAACTTCACAGACCCTCTTACATACTTAATGGTTATGTTAAAGGTTAATTTTAGTGTTAAACAAAAGCTACATTTTTAATTTCATCTGAACAATTCCAATTAGTGTTTGGTACACACACTTCTCACTGGTTGTGTCTTAGAATTTCTGTGGGGTTTTTTTTTTCAGTGTCAAGTGAATCCAGTAAAAGTTTAATTTATTCTGAAACATGGTACCCACCTTTTCTCTGGGTCTCATTAATTGTGGAGGGAACTGTATAATTAATAATACAGACAATAGTGTTTTAAACTTTTTGATAGTGTGGTTGTACCGACATTTCTAACATTGACGCGGGTTACAATCAGCACAATGCAGGGCATTTAGATTCTTTTTTATTTTAAAAAAATTAATAAATACTAGATACATTATTTACAATATTTACAATCACAGCTATTAATTAATACAATCATTCATATTACAAAACATGCCAACTGAGGCATTCCCCTCTACCAACATTCACAACTTACTCTTTTATGTAGAATTGTAGTGTAGATAACAGAACAGACAATATAATGCTACAGTTTACAAAAAGATTGATTAGAAACAATTAACCAAGTGAGGTCAATTCATCATTTGCAATCAAATTAGTGAGTTTTAAAATGATGCTACTGGTGTGGAAATTACATCTGTAACTGGTTCCCTGGTACATGTGGCTTGTTTGTCTAGATGACTATGAGTATTCAACTGATGGTAATAGGAAGGCAGAGTCCCAATCCTGTGAAACATAGGGCCTTGTGGGTTATCAGGTGCTCGCAGGAGGACTGTATTATATCTGTAGTCCTTTACAGAGGATGCGTGGTTGATGGCAGCTGGATGGCAGCCATAGGTTGGTGTATGATAGGCTACAGTGTATCCAGCATTACCCAAATGAGTGCTCATTGTGTTCGTAGGGATCTCTCTGGTTCTGCATGCTCTATCTATGATTCCAGTGTAGACAGAACCTAAAATTGTAGCAAAACACATTCAAGTTTTATTATTTTCTTTAAACAAACCGACACACGTGCACGCATTTTGCATCCAAACGTCACTGGACATTAATTTAAAAACACAAAACTAACACATTCTTACAAGTGACTTGAATTATACACTGCTCACAAAAATAGGGGATGTTTCATTAGGTGTCCCCTTATGTTGTGAGCAGTTTATATCTTAAACATGCCACCCCTATGGAGAACAAAACCCACTTTGTGAACCACTGCTCTACAGTAAGGAATAAGGTTGATATGCATCACATTGTTGTATTACCTCACTTGCAATGCACATCTATTCAAACACAGTGAAACAAAAGCAATAACCGGTATAGCACCAGATTGCCCACTATTTGAATATAATGTAAAAAAACAAAGCTTACTGCTAGCTTGGTGATGGCTGATTTTGTCTATTTTTCGCCCAGCTTTTCCACTCAAATCAGAGTCGCTGTCATTAAAGTCACTGTCTCCTTTCCCACTGTCCTTCACGCTTGTCTGGTCAGCAGATGCAATTTCACTGTGGAATAAATGAAAAAGATTAGATGAGTGCACATACTTAACAGCAGGCATGCTTCTGTAACAGTTTTCTATAATTCAAATGTTTTGTAAATTGATTACACATTATAAATGACTGCTAAAGACAGAAATTGAGCCACACTAACCTTGCCTGAAGTGTGAATTGGTCTCCCTGCCAAATAGAAACAGGTTCAAACTTGGCCTTATTTAGCCAGGGCTGAAACATCTAAGGAAAAAGGCAATAATTAGAACTGATGCATTTCTCACTTTCCTTCAAATGAAAGAAATCTAATCTATTTTTATTTGTGTTTATCTTACATACCTTACTGTCAGAGTCTCTACTTTGATGTTCTTCATAAGAGAAAGATGACTCATCTCTTGAAGATGAAATTTGCTCCATAACAGTGGTACTACCTCCAGAGAGGCTGTTGGAATCTGATGAATCAATACTGTCAGATGGAAATGTAGTGTTTCTGAAGTTTCCACAAGGCATTTTGGAAACTGGCCGACCACTGCTCTGCATCTTTCTGCGTGAGAGCGCCACAGCCACAATAGCGACCAGCAACACAGCACAGACAGCACCCAAAAGACCAATGATGATGAAGGAAACATCAAAGGGGGGTTCATTCTGTTCTTTACTTGATTCAAGAACCACAGACACATGATCTTCCAGGGGAATTGCATCTGAAATTACAAAGCGGATTGTGGCTGTGTGGAAGAGAGAAGTTCGGCCACAGTCACTTACTGCCACTCTGACTGCTAGCATCTCCCCATACTCAAGCGGCAAGTCCTGCTTTAGTGTCAACTCGCCTGACTTCTTATTTACAACAAACAGATACATTTCATCCTCCAGAATGGTATAAGAAAGCTCAGCATTCATCCCATCATCTGCATCGTAGCCGTCAAATCTTAGAGCCACATATCCTGCTGGTGCATTACATGGCAAAGGCACATCTGCTGAGCCATTGATGAGGACAGGGTGAGTGAAGATGGGTGTATTGTCATTTTCATCCAAGATCCTGACCTTTACCAGAGCTGTACTTGAGAGTGGTGGTGAGCCGCTGTCTGTGGCTTGGATGACAACTTCAACCTGCTTAACAACTTCATAGTCCAGTGACTGTACTGTATAGAGATCTCCAGACGCTGGGTCCACAGACAGAAAAGAATTTGATGTTATGCCTTCAACGTCATCTTCAAGAAGCTTGTAAGTCACTTTGCCATTGGCTGCCTCATCGGGGTCCCGAGCAACCAGCGAACCAACATAGGATCCTGGTCGTTTGTTTTCCATTACTGAAATTTCATAGACGGATTTGCTGAAGGACGGAGCGTTGTCATTCTCATCACTCACCCTGATTGTGTACTGGATGAAAGTTTTAAATGGCGGAGATCCAAGGTCTTCAGCTATTACTGTGAGGTTGTATTCAGGAATCTTTTCCCGATCAAGAGGTGATGTGGTGACAATCATGAGGGTGTCACCATAGGCCTCCTGTAGTGTGAAGTGCTTGTGACCATGAAGACTCACGCGCACATAACCATTCGCACCTGAGTCCTTGTCAGTGGTGCTTATGAGCGCAACAAAGCTCTCCACAGCTGCTGCCTCAGTGATGTAGGCCATGTCACTGCTTCTGGAAGTCATCGGCTTGATGGTGACCTCTGGCGCATTGTCATTCACGTCAACAACATTAACAGTAACTGTGCAAGTCGATGGAGCTGAGTTGGTGCCAAGATCATACGCTTTTATATTAAATTCATATAATTTTGTCAGCTCAAAATCTAATGGGGCTTTCAAAATTACAGCTCCACTAATGGAATCTATATCAAAGGTGCTTTTGATCTCACTGGAAACACCATCAAAGAAATCATACAGCACCTCACCATTCTCACCTTGGTCAGGATCAAACGCCTGAACTCTCAGCAGTAGGAAACCCACTGGTGCATCTTCATGGAGCTCCACTCTCAGAGTATCATGCTCAAACTGGGGACTGTTGTCGTTTGAATCCAAAACTTTAACGTGAATAGTCACTGATCCAGACTTTTGTGGCCTTCCGCCGTCACTTGCCAAAACCTGAAGTGTGAAAGAATCCTCCGCCTCTCTATCGAGTTCTTTCAGGAGAACAAGCTCGGGAATCTTCTTACCGTCTTCTGTTGTTAAGATCTCTACACCAAAATAAGTACTGTTGATGAGTTGATAACTTTGAATGTAGTTGTTTCCTACGTCCAGATCGCTGGCGACCTCTAAAGGAAACCGTTCGCCCACTGCTGTGTTCTCTGCAACTACAAGCACAGTCTCGTCCTGTGGGAATACGGGTGCGTGGTCGTTAATGTCTCGTACGTGGATCTCGACGTGGATCAGATGGAATTTCTCCTTGGAAAACACCACTACATCCGTGGCGATCATGCACTGCGTGGATGACCCGCACAGGCTCTCGCGGTCTATGCGCTCCCCTACGAAGAGCAGTCCGTCGCTCTGTCGCATCCGAATCAGTGACGTGTTGCCTTCTTGCATGAATCGGAACCTCGTCTGTGGGTCTTCGGACAAGTCGATTTTCAGATCAATGGAAAGATTTCCTATAAAAGTTCCCGTTGCTTCCTCTTCATAGGTGTAATACTTCGTTGTTGTAGCTCTGGCTGCCCAAGATGCAAAGATCACAACTAAGCTGAAGTTTAGAAGCTGTTTTTTAAGCTCCATTATTACGATAAATAAAATGAGTGTTAATAGGTTTAAAACCCGCGCAGTGTTCTTTTTCCCATGTGAACAATTCAATTCTGCTGAAAGGTGTTGGGAAAGGCTATATTTAAGACGCGCCTTTATGCTAATTAGGTGTCCAGCTGACCAATACGCACGCTCTTATTCACCAAAAGGCACCAAACTTTTTTGCAGGGCGCGCAAAAGTGCGACATTTATCACAAACTGGCTCCTTATGTTGTAACAAATTGTCGTGCCAACTTACTTTTTAATATCATTTAGGTTAACCAAGCAAAGACAAAGCAAAGCAAATACAACGTTTACTTAGAGATTACGTGGCCAGTGTGAAAATAGGACTATACCCAGGATTTCCCAAATTTGACAGTAGAACCACGGAGTGACCAAATTACCACCAAAATCTATAGTATAAATGTGAAATAATTATTGGTCAGTTCATTGTCAAACAAGTTATATACACATTGTACTATGAAATATGACAGTGGCCAAATTGTTATCATCAACATTAAAACAGTAAAAAGCAGTTTACAGTTTTGCTATAAAATCTCACTGTACTTTTTTCCTGGTAGAGCATCAAGCATGGGTTTTAAACTAAACACTTGTTTATACTACTTTGTTTTACACTTTGTCTAAATGGCTTTCTGTCAAAGGATAGCATATTATAAAGATAAGCAGGATAAGGATAAGCAGAAACACTTTGCATATTTGACAATAAGAATAAATGGCATAATTAATGTTTTAATTATTATTACTATGATGTATCTGAGCAGCGGATTGCCAGTCAAACACTCAACACTAATATGAGTGCTTTGTTCATTGGGATCCCTCTGCATGCTCCATCCATTTCTCCAGTGCAGACAAAAAATATAGCAATAAAACTATAGTTTTGCCTTTGCCGTGCACATCTATACAGTACATGTGCGCACACACACCTTCACAGTGACACTTTAGAAAAGTCAGTTAACCAGACAAAGTTTTTGGAAAGTGGGAGGAAAGCAGTGAACCCAGAGGAAACCTACACAGACGCTGGGAGAACAAAAAACCCCCACACAGAAAGAAGCCAAGTCTCAAACCCAGGTTTTTGGAGATATGAGACAAACCTGTTGTAACACTATTAACCACTATTAGAATATGACGTAAGAATAAAGCAAGACTTTAACAACATACTGCCAGCTCAGCTGATTTAGGTAGGCTGATAGGTATGACTGCTTAATTTGTGCACTAAGAATTCTGTTGGACATATTCAATTAGAGACATTTTAATGTAGATGCTGCTATGTATTTGCTTAATAGCACACCATATGTCATCTCTATAAATATCTTTATATAATTTCATTAATTAAAATCTTTTGTCTTGGAAAGATCTTTGCAAATTATGTGACCTAATGAACCATTATTTTGGATGCAGACTTTTTTAATGTAAGATTGATTATCTCAGATTCTGCTATTGATCAAGTCATCAGGGCACACTAAATACTTGCAACTGTAGCTTATAAAATCTGTTTTTTTACAGAATAGAATATAAAATCAACTTTGTACTGTTTTTTTATATTACACATACATTTCCTGTATTCTGATTGTATTCTAATAAAGGGAATTTATTCTATCATATATACAGAAATAAAAAGTCTGAACTGTTTGTATATAGTTTAAGATCTAATAAAATATGTCATCATGCCGGCATGTTATTAAGGCTATATAGTTATATATAATGCATACATGGATATTTTAGGCTTAAAGGATTAAAGTTCACATTAATACAAGGGTGAACTGCTCAGGTTTTCTAAATTATATTATTTTATTTTTGGTCTTTTTATGTTATAAAATTAGAGCATTCATTTATTTTTGTATGGAATTTAAATAACAGTAAAGACGTCTATACAACATACTGTACAGTATGTGCCTTTAATTCCCTAAACTATCATTCAGACATCAGGTTGACACTAGACATTTTGTGCACATTTGAAGGCTGACAAATGGATAGGTGACAAATGAGCAGGTTTGAGTCGGCTGACAGCGGTGGAGGTTTGGCACATTTGTGTGTGAGTGATGGGGACAGGTGTGAGCGTGCCATCTGTTAGACGGCTTTAACACGAGGTGTGAAGATGCTGCACCTTGCTCATCACACTTTAGCGTATTGAAGCGCTGCCCCATAACAAGATTTTCACAGACCAGCTACAGTCTATTGGGAGGCGACTGAAGGAGCTTATTAGATTAGGTTTAACTGATTTAATTACTGTTCTAGTCAAATAGCCTGTTAATCAAGTTAACACACTCGTCAGGCAACCAGTGTCCCACAAGAGCCCAGATTTTTCCTTTTCTGATTTACGAGACAGAGGTTATTAACACCAATTAATCTAAAGGCTGTGCGTTATACATCTTCTTTTAAATTAAATTTTGTGTGGTTAGCTTTTAAGGACCAACTTATTAATATTAATTACTTCATTAACCATCTGAATTTGGTCTTGATGTATGGTTTATATGAATTAATTATTAAATCTATTCTTTTTTTCTTTTCTTACTTACTCAATGTCACACTTTTTTAAGTCAGGACTACAGCAGAATAGGGGTTAGGGGGTGTCCTGAGTCTGCCCTAGAGAACATGGGATGCCCTAGATGGGACAGCTCTTTTAAAACAGCTAATTGTGTTTGTATCTGATGCCTAACCAGACTAAAATAAACCACCAGGATTCAAAACCAGGTCCCTGTGGCAGTGGGGAAATTGTTGGGAAAACCATTGTGCCACCCACTGGGGTCAGCTTCAATTAATTTGTTAATAAACAGTAATTCCTGCATTTCAGGCCTGCAACACATTCATAAAAAAGGTGGGACGAGGACAATTTAGAAGTGGCAGTGAGGTAAAAATAAAAAGATTTTATTTTAAACAGCTAATTATAATGATCAGGTACCCAAGTAGTACCCACAACAGCCTGAGTCTTGGAGCCAAGATCAGCTGAAAATCAACAAATGCATAAGAAAAAAAAACATACCTTAAAGAAAGATTGGAAAGGATTTGCATATTTCTCAACAGTGCAAAATCTTGTGAAATGAATCAGGGCATAATCTTTCAGCATAAATGGCATAAAGCAGGATGGCATAAACCTAAACTGATAACCTGCGATCTTGGATTGCTCAAATGGCACTGCATCATTCATCAATAGCTGATAGAACCACAAGGAAAAGTGTCCAGTTCCCTACTAGTCACATTTTACTTAAAAAATGTCAAACCTATACACATACATATATATATGTTTAAATAAATAAATCGAAATGGTCATACAATAATGGTATGCTTAAACACAGTGTTCACTATAGTCATAGATCTATGTTGCATTATGAGCCTTTTTAATAAAATCCCCATTCCAGTGTAGTTGGGACGTTGTGTAAAACACAAATAAAACCAGTATACAATGATTTGAAATCCTTTTCAACCTTCATTTAATGAAATACGCTACAAAGACAAGATATTTAATGTTCAAACAGATCAGTCTAGTACCTGCACTCCCTTATTACAAAGCCACACTGTTGTAACACATGTAGAATGTGGCTTGGCATTGTCTTGCTGAAATAAGGCTGAAAAAGAAGTTGCTTGGGTGGCAGCATATGTTTCTCCAGAACCTGTATGTACCTTTTAGCATTAATGTTGCCTTCACAGATGTGCAAGTTACCAATGCCATGGGCGCTAACACACCCCCATACCATCAGAAATACTGGCTTTTGTTCATAGCGCTAATACTTGATAGCGCTGATAAAAATCCAGACAGCCTCTTTGGCCTGGAGGACACGACATCCATGAAATGTGGAATCACAGGACACTTTTCCACTTTGTGTCAGTCCATCTCAGTTGAGCTTGGGCCTAGAGAAGCTGGCGTTTCTGGGTGTTGTTGATATATGGCTTTCGCTTTGCATGGTAGAGTTTTAACTTGCACATGTAGAGGGAAGAACTGTGTTCACTGACAGTGGTTTTCTGAAGTGTTCCTGAGCCCATGAGGTAATATCTGTTATTAAATAATGTCGGTTTGTAATGCAGTGCCGCCTGAGAAAACGAAGGTGACAGGCAATCAATGTTGGCTTCCGGCCTTGCTGCTTACTTGGAGAGATTTCTCCAGACTCTCTGAATCTTTTGATGATATTATGGATGGTAAATGATGAAATCCCTAAATTCCTTGCAATTGCATGATGAAAAACTTTGTTCTTAAACTGCTGAACTATTTGCTCACGCAGTTGTTCAGTCGTGAACAACGTGAAGTAGTGAACCTCGCCAAATCCTTGCTTGTGAATGACTGAACCTTAACACTCAGTCATGACACTCACCTGTTTCCAATTTACCTTTGCACCTATGTTCCAAACAGGTGTTTTTTGAACACTATCAACTTTTTCAGACTT
>JAUZSU010198466.1:0-11739 GCA_034780255.1 Parotocinclus maculicauda | reverse complement strand
GTGTAGAATTTTGAGGAAAGAGATTAATTTAATACAATTTGGAATAAGGCTGTAACGTAACAAAATGTGGAAAAAGTTAAGCGCTGTGAATACTTTCCGGATGCACTGAACCAACATGTTTTGTTATAAATGGAATATAAAATCTGTTTATAACATTTGCAGTCAGAATTTAGATTTGAAAATTAACAGTAATTTAAACTTGGGGATTTTAAGTAAGCTTGAAGGTAAGACCTATGTTTTAAGAAGTTTGCTCTTACCGATCCATTTTATCCAATTTTCCCCCTGATCTGTCTGTCTATAGTACTTCACTTGTTTGTTGACAAAAATGAAAACTAAAACACTTGATTTTCCTCAGCAATGGTATTAGCAGCCTTTGCAAAACGTCCATGACGCTATGAGTCCTTTGGCTTTTGACCCTGTACCGACTAAGCCTGCTCTTTTAACGCATTACCGATTACAGCATGACACTTAAAAAAAAAGTTATTCAGTATCTTGTCCACATTCAGACTGTTCCAGGTCCTTTAAATCTTGTAGTGCATTGCATACACATCTGTCAAGATGCCACACAATACAGGAATGTCTTAAGCTAGAACAAGTATTCTTTTCCCTTATGAAGTATGTATTTCTCGCACTAACATTCAATAGAGAATGAATACTTCGCACATTTAGGTCAGCATTTAAAGAAGCATTTGCCAACTGTAATTTTTAGACAAATGTATATATCTCATAAAAGTAGCAGTAAAATAATTGTACAAAGGCAACCCTTCCTCACGTAAGAGAAAAAAAAAATACTTCAAGGAGAACTTAGTTCTGTTCTAGTTGAACCAGAGGAATACCATCTTGATTTAATTGATAAAACAAGCTTTCAGTATGTTCCAATTCTATATTCCTTGCGACAAATTTTTGACAATACTGATGTTGTAGAAAAGATATTTTTAACAACCCATCATTCAGAGAGAGAGAGTACCAGCATATATAAGACCTATTGTGACAGATGACATTACAGCAGAAACTGCCTCTATGCTGGCAGTGATTTAAGATTTTCTCTGATTCTTTATGTTGACGATTTTGAAGTGAGCAATCTGCTTGGCACTTCAAGAAAAAGCACAAAATAACAGTCGTGTGCTTTGTACTGGCAAATGTTTCTTCAGAGTTAATCTATTTATCTTGCAGTCCCTGTAAAGCTGTGGACATAAAGAAATGTGTATTTGAGAAGGTGCTGGTGCCACTTCCAAACAACCTAGCTATTTTGGAAGAGTTATGTTGACAGTTTGGGCAAAAATTATTAAAGGCACTGTAGCAGCTGATAATCTTGATGCCCATTCCAAAGTTGGCCTTGTTCTTTAGTTTTTCAGGCTCGGGCTTTGCTTTGGGCAGCATTCTAAACTCTAAAGTCTGATGAGTGTGAGGATTGCTCCTAGAACAAAAGTAGCTCATGCACAGGATATTCAAGCTTTACAAGAGAATTCTTCTCTGGTGCATTCTCATGGTGTCAAAAAGCAGTGCGCACTGTAGAATTGTCATTTTGTTTGTGTTTGATCTGTTTGAAGGTCTTGTGCCCTATGAGTTAGATCTATGCTTTGACATTTTCATCATGAAAAAGAACATCCATTTAAAGGAACTTAATACATTTGTCAAATATGTCCCATATAAATGCACTGATAAAGTCAACAGCCCACATTTGGTTCCACTTAATTTTACTTCTCATTAGTGTGTAAATACACTTGAAAGTTTGGCTTTTTTTAACTTTTGCCATTATTGGATCCAGGATACCTTTCAGTAAGGTTGAATTGTTGTTGATAATTAACTTAAAATACATTGTGGAGCTTGTTGTGTCATGAGTTCACACTAAGTAATCCATTTGCTATCTGGACTGCAAAATATCAGAACACCATCATAGGGTTATGGAAGTCTTTTCTAAGACTTACTAAGTTTGATTAAAGCCTTTGGTCTTTTTGTTGCATTGTGGACAATTTGCTTTAAAGTCAAACAAAGCTTTTTTAAAAGACCTTTAAGACATTAAAGCAATTTTAAGGATGTGATATTGTCACTTTCAGTAAAACACCAAATGATGATTGCCTACTACTTCCACAATGCAAGCACACTAAAACCAGCTCTGTGTGTTTCTAAAATATGTTATATTATTAATTATTTATTATATTACCATTGCCTGTGGAGTCATTGCCAACTCCGGCGTTTTCAGTTGGACAACATGGAAAAGGTACTACTTATTGAGAAACAGAAGCTTTGTAACGCTTGCACACAAGATGTCGGACTCAAAATGCAGCAAAGCGGATTTTAATGAAAATCGGCAGGCAAAAAACGTAGTCAAACAGTCCAGGGTCAAACACAGCAACAGCAATCAAAAACCAGAGGGACAGGCGTATATCAAAGTCGACGAAACGGAAGGAAGGTCAGAACACGGTAAGTAGCGATATCCAAAATGCGAGACAAAAGTGCGTAGCGAACGAGGGGACCAAGTTGCTTAGCAAGGAGTGTATGTCTGAGTGCGGTTTAAATAGGAGGAGTAATAATGAGCATGAACGAGAAACAGGTGTGTAATTAGAAAACCGGTGACGCTGCGTGTGTAATGGGGAGGTCCTGGTCGCGCGGACAGACTGTGGGTGTGACATCACTATCCAACCATAACGAAACTGGAGAGGATCTGCAAGGAAGAATGGCAGAAAATCCCCAAACCAACATGTAAAAAACTTGTTGCATCATTTCCAAGAAGACTCATGGCTGTACTCTCTCAAAATGGTGCTTCTACTAAATACTAAGCAAAGGGTCTGAATACTTATGACCACGTGATATTTCAGTTTTTCTTTTTTAATAAATTAAAAAAAAAATCTACATCTGTTTTTTTCTGTCAAGATGGGATGCTGAGTGGACATTATTGAGAAATAAAATAAACTTTTTTTTATTTCAGTAATTGGCTGCAATGATACTTTCCGTACCCACTGTATGTCACTATTTTAGATTTTGTTATATGCTTAACAATTTTAAAGTTTTCTTAATTAAAGTACAATATTTGCTTTTCTTTGTTGATTGTATATAATTCAACATTTAACACTTTTCATGTGGTCATTTTATTTAAAAGTATTAACTAAATTTCAATAAATTAGTTATATTATGACATTTATTGTTATTTGGATATAAATTTTGGTTATATCGCCCTAGGTAGCTGTTGTACCACGTTGTGTGTCAAGAACCGTGTGTGAGTGTTATGGTTGTCAGTTGGTCAGTCAGCAGGTTGTAGGTGTCAGTGTGTTGTGTGTGTGGCTGAGTGCACACTCCTGATCCAGCATGCTGAGAACACACAGAGAGAAAGCTGCTCACTCACCAGCCTCTGAGGTCAGAATGCTTTCCACTCTTTCCCTTCCCTCTTTCTTTGTCTAGTGTGGAAAACCCCCACTTTGGTTTATTCAAAAAGTATCATTGTTTCAGGCTTATGATTCATGTAGTTTTGTGACCAGAATGAAGCATATGCTCAGTAAATGAATACTGCAGTAATTGTAATAACTTGTCTTCATACTGAACACGAATCGTCCTGTAAAAATCATTTTCAGGTTTTACATTTATTGGTTCCATAAAATGTCTAATGATTGGATAATAAGGCAAAGCAAGTAAAGGATAATAAAAGGCAGTGAGTGTTTTTATGTGTGTACAAAGTGGACCGATTACATTTTTTGGAAGTACAGAAGTTGAAATACATTTCTGCTTTGTTTTAAAGAGTTAATTTAGATTAGTCTTTGCAGCTTATTCTCTAGGGGATTTACGGTCATTGGATTAGTGTTTGTTTTCGAAATGTGCTGTGGCAGAATTCCCCAGAGTCAGCGCATTGTAAAAAGCTCAGGATGATGTATCACTTAGGCTAAAGAAAAATCAAGAGCAACTCACTATGTGCATATTACAAATAATGTGAATATTATTAGGTTTTAATCTTTTTGTCTATTTAAATACGAGTTAATTTATTCAATATAATATTCAGAACACTTTAAGCTTGTGTTGGAAGTCTGACATATCCATGTCCATTAGCCAGCCTGTTACAGTAGGTGTTATGTAACACATCTGACAACAAACAACTCAAAGCCTGTGTAATGACAAAGCTTATCAGTGTTTTGATGTTCCCACTGGCTAAATACAATGGCATAAAATGTCGGGTGTAATTCTTAACCTTAACTTTTGGATCAAATAATGTTAGAGCAAAAAAGAGTTAAACTAAAGAACAGAAAAATATCCAGGATACGCATGCACTTAAAGAGAGAGGGAGAGAGAAATATGATGAATACTGATACCTAATTGATTACATATATAAAAACAGAATGGCATATAAATGGAAATGGATAAAAACACATTCATCCCAGATTGTTCAAACATAAATTATCCAAGAGTCCAATTATTTATTTGTCCCTTTTTCTTTTTAGCATTTTAAAATTTGACCTTTTTAAAAAATCTTCTGCACCCTGTTTTGGGAATGCCACATATGTTCACAACTCTGATAACTGATCTTCCCAGTCATGTCCAGCACTGATACTGTAAACAGAACCAGCACTGGTATTAATATTGGGCAATTTTAGTTTTCTTTCACTATGAAATAGCAGTGGAACAGCTGCATTTTAGATAGTGCTGTTGCCTCACAGCTCCAGGATACTGATTTCAAAACATGAATAACAAACCATGCAGGTAGGTGGATTAGCTGCTTAAAAGCACCTTTAGGTGTGAATGAGTGAGTGTGGGGGTTGTCGTCTGATGAACATGCTACATGCTAGGTTACTGCCTTCCTCACATCATTTACTGAAGGCGATGAGTGCTGCTTGTGAAGACTACCAAATAAGAACCAAATAGAATTAACTAACTAAATTATATTTTAAACCAAGTTTAATTGCCAGCCTGCAGAAGTCAAGCATAGCGATTTAGAACCGAAATGACCTAGCAGCATGATGTCAGGAATTCACAACCTTCCAATTACTATTACAGAGATTTAACCATTGCGCCACCATTGCCAACTTAACGATCAGTTTGAAAAAATATAGTGATGTTAGCAATTATGTCACTGTAACATACAAAATCAGGGTGAGTCCAAAGTCACAGGACACGTTGTGTGCTGCGTAATGGACTTTTCGCAAATGCTGCTAAAATAATTGTTGAGGTGTCTTTGTCAGTAGTGGTCTTCAGTTGACCACTATTTGGCTCGCTGTCCACAGTCCACAGCTCGTATGCTACATGACCTACAAGACATGATCTTTCTGAGTATTGGTTGTTGAAGTGTATGATATGGTAGCTGCGTTTCCCGGACATCAGAATCGTCAATTCCATCTGCAGTTACCTCTGATAAACAACAAAAATTTTGAACTTTGTGTTGATAACTCTTAAACCACAAGAGAGATTGCTAAGGCAACCGATTTCTGAAACACTGTTGGTCTTTTGATATGCTACATGACCACCTTCTCATTGAAAAAACATGCATTTGATCCAATATGATGTGTTTAAGATGGTGTCCATGATCTGGTCCATATTGCTGGAAAGTATTTGTCAGAAAGACTCATAGAGAGAAGACTGTGTTTGTTTTCTGATACCAAATGTGACAGTAATCAGTGTACTGAATAAAGGTCCATATAGTTATTTTAATTTGTCTATTGTAATGTGTTAGTTCGAGAGTTAGTTCACCAGTCTTGGGTGATATCACATCAGTAGTAACACTGCCACACTGGTGCTGGTTGTGGGAAAATCTTATTCTGTCATAGCTGACACACCTTATTTAAATTTTAGCCAGATAATTTTAATTAGTGACAAAAGGATGGGTGTAGTCCCAGGTTCTTTTACAAACTTAACAGTTGGTGTGGCGGGGATAATCATGTTGATAATCATGTCGTGCAGTAGTAAAATGGTAGAATCAGGTGTGCATTTTCTCTGTGAATGAATAAACAGCCATAATGCTCTATCGGGAAAAGAGGCTAAAAGCAAGATATCCCAGTAAGTACTGCCAGCAGATTCCCCTTATCTTTCACTTTAATTCACTTTGTGTGTTCTTGAATTTTTTACCTGCCTGTATCTCTTAACTTTGTCAGTACTGGCTGAAAACCTATTCATATTCTACTTCTAGCTTTTTGTAGTTCATCATTAATTCAAAAGTGAAGCATCTCCCAAATGTTGTTTTATTCATAATGCGTGTAACACTTTCTGTTATTCATTTCAAAACTTTGCATATGCCTGTCCTTTTAGCTTGGCCCAAGCATGTCCCAGATATGGATCATGAATGTGAACCTTTCAAACATCGAGTTTAAAATAATATATTTTAAAATATATATTATACAGTACAAAATATACAAAATATATACAGTACATATGTAACCAATAGAATGATAAAAATGTTGTTACTGTGATCGACAATATGCTTTTCTTATCGAAGATGTTGTCAGTGTTTAAAGAACACTGTCCAGCCGCAAGATATTATGAATACTGTAAGTAGTCTAGTTTAATTGGATGAAGTCCAGCATATTTGAATAAAAAAAAGTTAAGTATATTTGAACATGATACATATTGTGTATTATGAAAATATATTTTAAATATAGTTTTTTTAAACCATGTTTTGAACCCTAAACCTTCTGGTCAATGCTTTAAGCACTAATCCACCACAGCCCTGACTATTTGAATTACTCCAATAAAGATTAAGGTGTACAAAACGCATTTAGAGCTATGTAAGACAGCTCAAGACAGCATGGCAACTTTGGATTGAACAACCATCTTTTGCATAAAGCAAATAGAACACATGAAATAAAGTTGTCAATAAGATACAAATATTGTATTGTACATAATCAAGTGATTTCACATAACATTTCCACTTGGTTATCTAACTGTCCTGAGGAAATCACTTTAAGAATGGTTTATAAGTGTTCTTGTGCCAAACTATGTCTAAGTGCAAATGGGTATTAAGTATAAGCCCTTACAGGTGCTTCCCAATTTTCTTACACTTCTTACTTAGTAAGACACTGCTTTTCATTTTAGAATTCCCTTTGTAGCTACTTTCTATTACACTCCATTTTGACTTTTCTGTTTCTGTTTAGAATTGTGTTACTTACTAAACCATCAAATGCTGTGTTAGCTATGAAGTGATTATCATGTTACTTTGACTGGCGTTCCTATGTTTTTAATTAAAAGAATAAGAAAACTTGTTTTAAATACACTGCTCACAAAAATTATGGGGTATACCATTTTGAAATGAAACTGAATTAATTAATTCTTGTGAGTAGCATATTTGGTTATATATAAATTAAATATCAAACCAAGAAATTCTTAACTGAACATTAATCAAGATATTTGATACAGTATTTAATATGATTCAGGGTAAAATAAAATATAAAAATGCACACTATTTTGACACATTTCTGTCTACCACTGTCAATAAGGTAGTGTTGATGCTGTGTAGAGACTGGCGTGTCGACATGGGTCACTTCCAGCTACACCAGTTTCTTCCAACATTTAAAATCATTCTAGTAAGTGGCTTCGCTATTTTAATTGGCTCTAGGTCTGAGTGAAAAACTAAGTATGTGATGCCTTGTAAAGAACTGGCACTCACCCAGAGTGTATTCCCACCTTACACTCTATTTCTGAGATTAGGCTAAAGATGAATGAGTGCATGTTAAGTACTTTGCTGCTTTATGAATTATCAAGAGAGAAATGTCTAGAATTGTTGCCTTAACTGTCTGTCACTACCATGGAGTAATTTAAAAATGATGTCTGCTTAAAACAAGGAACATATGCTCTTTTACATGTGATGCATTGCATGCATATGATGCAAATATGTTGGTAAACATATGTTTATTGGGACTTTCTATGATTACCTTATGTTATTAATGCTACCCAATCATCAATAATAAAAGAATAAAAATATTTTTTTTCTTTTTTTCTTAAATAAAATTTGTAGGTTTTGAAAAAAGCGTAATTAAAGGTCCATGGATCAGAAAAATGACCCAGCAAGATAAAAAAAAAAAATCCAACATTCCTATCATTCAGAGGACATGTGGTTGTCACTGAGAATATAAATAAATGGTCACAGCATCTTGCCTCATTGTGGAAAAGATCCAGCTGTGTGATACAGCTCCGGGGAAATGTAATTAGGCTTCATATCAGCTGTCTGTTTTCGTTTTGTCTTTGGCATCAGTATCAGTTAGTCCTGTTTCTGTACTGCTCTTCCTCTCACCAATCTGTGAAGCTCAGCACCACCGAGGCACAACTGCACTGTATGATTAAAATATGTCTCACTCTTCCTGCATAGGCATGAGTAGGCATTTTTTTTACATTTATAATATGCAGGGAAGCACACTGTATTTTATTTTAATAGTGAAGATGATTTAAGTGTTCTCAATCAGGTAATGGTTGACAACTTTAATACTGGAGTCTTTAGTTAAATACATAATAGCATACACCGGTATTTAAAAGATGTAAACAATTAATTCTTATCAAGGTACCATTGAACTATTTTTAATTTATAGTTATAAAAATCTAAAATACAAATTACTAGGTGAAAAGTCATTAACTCTTAATTGCATCTTAATTGCATTTCCATATTAATTGCATTGGAACCGATGTGGTTTCTGGGAGAAAAAAAACAAACAAACATAATTCAGTCAATGTCTTATCCACTGAATCCTAGTTGTGGTAGAGTTGATGCCTAGCAGGTATTATAAGGAGCAGGCCTAGACAGGTTGTCAATCCATCATAAAGTATATACAATCACATGCTTGTAACGCCACATACTAGGAGTGCTTTAGAGACATCAATTAACCTAACAAGCATGTTTTTGGATTGTGAGTACCAAAATACCTAAAGTAAACCCACATGGACACAGGGGAACATGCAAACTCCATACAGAAAGGACCCAGACAACAACACCAGGGGTTTGAACCTGGGACCTTCTTACCAGTCCCAGATGTTCAACCACTGTCTTCTGCAACGGTGAAAGTAAATTCACGGATGCTGCAGCCTTACATCATCAAATAAATAGCCATATTTGGATAAATAAAATAAGATGCAAAACAAATAAAATTCTAAAATAAGAAAAAGAATACAGACATTGGTTTATGAGCACTAGAGATTAGAACCATATTAATCCCTTGGAGGATAAGCTCCCCTATAAGGTGAGATGCAGGAGATGTGGGTTAAAATGTTACAACAAAATACAGCCAATGCCAAACAATTACTGCAAATTGAGTATAAATGTAATGTTTATTATGAGTATTTTTATGAACTATAAATGATGACATAGCCAGTGACTTTACCTTCATTTTTAATAAAAAAAATAAACTGGTTTATTTATTGCCTGCTTGTTTTGCAAATAGCGGTGTAATACTGTGGTGTGTATTTTTTGAATTTCAATAAGATATACAAGTAGCATAATAAAAATAATAAAGTTTTTAAAGAATGGGTGTTTTTAAGATGGCTATTTCTTCTAGCTTAAGAAATTGCTGAATAATTATGAGATATACGTATTGATTTGTGATGCTGAGTTTAGCTCAAATTGGTCAAATGTTAGACAAATAATTGGTCTGAAATCTAATTAGTGTATCTGTGTTTTTTTATTCATTATTAATCCTTAGTTTTAAAATTTTAATAACAAAGTTTAAGGTTAAGGGCAGCACGGTGGCTCGATGGGTAGCACCGCTGCCTCACAGCAAGAAGGTCTTGGGTTTAATCCCACGGTGGAGCGGCCTGGGTCCTATCTGTGTGAAGTCTGCATGTCCTCTCCATGTATGTGTGGATTTACTCCGTGTACTCTGGTTTCTTCCCACGGTAAAAAAGACATGCATGTTAGGCTAATTGATGTCTCTAAAGTAGCCATTAGTTTGTGACTGTGAGTGCGCCCTACGATGGATTGGTGTAACCCAGAGTTACCGGGTGGGCACCAGCTGGCCCACGACCCCGTGTGGATTAAGCAGAGGATAATGGATGGATGGATGGTTTAAGGTTAAATACTTTTACATAAAGTTCCACTACTTGTTTAATAAGAAAACTAGGTCAAGTGACTAGCATAGTATCTCAAATATTGAAGTCCCAGCTGGTTAAAGCATGTTTAAATCGTTTAAAAAACTTTACAGCTTTACAGTAAGACGTTTTAAAAAGACGTCTATTTTTAGGGTTGTCTTGACTGTTCCAGCTGTCTCTGTTGTTATATAAGCACTATGTTTCTACTCTGCTTTGGATCAGCATGCTGGCTTCTCTCCATGCTTTCAACGTGATAGCTCACAAATGGACAATTATGTCATATTGATGTCAGAGTGAATAAGTAAAGATGCTTCTGAGTGGGGCTGCTGGCTTCTAGTACACCTGCTCCAGCTGCGCATAGCTATGAATCTGGACCTGTTGTTGCTCTTATTGATGCAGAAGCAATGTTTTAGATGTCTGGAAGAATATTTATTCATTTATTCTATTTCAGAATGAAAACATTAAAATGGAAGAAAGAGAAACTGCAACCATCTGTGCACTTTGTTTGAATTATGTTCCCTTTGACACCAGATGAGGTGTGTTCTAACCTAGCAATGTAGTGAGATGTGTGGAGTTTGTCGTCTTCTAAATTATTGTTTCACTACACTACACTTGTTTCTATATTTGATGTCAAATCAGCTAAACCTGCTTTTTACATATGAGAACTGTGTTTATGGCTGCCAGTCCCAGTTTAAACAGATACTGCAACACCTGGAGCAACAGGCCTTAAAATCTCAAACACCACAAATTTCTACAGAATGATGTGAACCAGCATCCAGCCCATGACAAGAGTAGAAAACAGACACTGTGATTATGAAGGCAGACCTCAAACCCATAGAGCCAAGTCAGAATTTGATATACTCAGAAGTGAGTTAAAAGCTAGTACATTAGAAATTACAAACAGCATGGTGGCAATCAGCTTCGAAATATAGATTATGAGGACCACTGTCAAATGTGTGAAAAAAGGCCATCGTGGCCTGTAACTGTGCTACAAACTACAGTGATGTTATCCAAATTATGGGTATTGCAGAGGAACGCTTTTCGGGGCTCTAAGTGTTACACCTGGTTTATTGGTTGTCACAAGGATTAAATAATCGTCTAATCGTAAATATATCAGAGAACCTGAAATGAACTTATCGCAGATATGGAGGACTACAGTAATTTTTCACAGTTGGTAGATTTCTGCAGAATGTAAATGTGCTGGGTTAAGGTATCAGGGTAAATGCAATCATTGAGACATAATGGGGTTAACGAGAACAAAAGGTTTGAACTGCTAACTTGGTGCTGTAATGTTTAGAGGACAGCACTGAGTAATGTTGGTGTATTCTATTTATTAGCTATCTAGTAAATTCTATATTTTTTGCACATATACTAGCAGAATTATATTTTATTATTAATTATTTTCTTTTCTGATATTTTCACTTGTCATGCATCTTTATTGTTGTATATTTGTAGGTATTTGTGTGAGCTGTTTGAAGTAATCAGTATTAGCTGCTAATCAAACATGGCTACTGTAATAAGCAAGATGGCATATCACATATTGTATTTAATTAGTTGCAGACTACTAAATAGCTAATAATTATAATTTAAGATATTTATATGACAACTAATCGTCAGCTGAAGTTTCATGATTGTGGCAGGCCTACTTGCAACTATTATTTTAAGCATACAAACTTACTGTCAGGATTCGTGTCGCGATCGTTTATTGTTGCCGTGCCTCGCCACGTGGGGTATGTCAGTGTTTTGTTTATGTTC
>JAUZSU010198455.1:0-11740 GCA_034780255.1 Parotocinclus maculicauda | reverse complement strand
TTCGCTGCATTCTTTGCTTCGCTATTGAACTCTGTAGACGCTCAGCGTCCAAACTGTTTAAAGCACCGTGAAGCTGCAAGAATGAGTGAGAGGAAAACCGCGTCGTTACCAGAGATAAGAAGCTGATTCTGAACTAAAGTTGAGTGCGTTGTAGCACATATTTAGTCAATGACATGTTCACACAACAGTATATACTTGATCACTTATTTTTTGACATTTTAGGGAAAGCTGAGCTTCCCTTGCAGTCTTAGAGCAATCGTCACTGGCTGACATCCAGTTCACATATTACTTCGACCACGTTCTAGCACAAATCACAGAACAATTCAGGCCACAAATTTGGTCCATTTATAAACGATTCATTTTTTATTGTTGATCATTAGGGCAACAAGAAAACATTCTAATAAAAAAAGGCTTTGTCCTCTCGGAAATCAATAACCACAACACCGATCATAGTTCTGCCCCTGCTGATGTTAAGCAAGCTCAAATCCTTGTCTGGAAGACACTTAAAAGGAGATTCTGTGTTATGGTGCCCCCTGCAGCCAATAAGTGGGATTACAGCTCACAGAATTATGTATACATGCCTAATACCTAATGAACTGTTTATATGAATTGTTTATTCTCGTTGTGTACGGCTTATTCAACGCAGCCCCACTTGGAAAGTCTATGAAAAGTCTTATTTTACCTGCCTCATGAGAACAGGTACAATTATACAAAAGTACAACTTGCAGTGAAATGTTCTTTAATGATTTTCCCAGTAAAGAATAGTTCCTGGTTGGTTCGAGAGAATCTAGAAAGTTTGTGTTTTCAGTTGGGGTTCCATAAATTGAAATAAGAAAAGACCCAGGGCTCTGGCTCTGTCATTCAGGCTCCGAACTCATAAGCGAAAGGTTTCAGTCAGTTTCAGTACCACTGTTGGGCCTTTGAGCAAGAACCGTAAATTGAACTTCTCTGCTCATCTGTAATTCTGTCTGGATTAAATGTGTCTGTTAAACGCGGTAATGTAAAACATTTTTCACATCTGAAAGTCCCACACGTGGACCAGCTTCCTGTCTCTTCTTCTAAAGCTCTCTGTTTGTCTCTCTGTCTCGCTTACGCTGTTTCTATTGGTGCTGAAACCGGAGCTGCATCGTAATGCAGAACCTTGAGGCTTGGCAGATGCGCATCTCATGTTAAAGTTTATGTGGCTTGAAAATGCTTTTCAAAGCTCATTCAAGACAGATTTCCATGCTGTTTTACGGTGCCATTGCTAGTGTAATATCTTTTATGTTACGGCTTAGCATTCAGTATAGGACACTAAAACCCCACATATTATTTATTATATAAACAACTGTTGATCGTGGTTTGCATTTCGAAATGACTCCTTTTTCTGGTCTTTAATCGTTTTTCTGCCCCTGCTTTACCTCCGTGTTTCCTTTGGAAACTTTGAAAGTTTGAAAAGTTTCCAATCCCCCATCGACTTTTAATTTAGATACTTATGAGTATATTGCTTTGGCACGGAGCTGGTGTAGAAGGAGGGGGAGACTGCCATGCGTGTGTCCTTATTGCCTTCCCCTGGGAACGAGCCATTTTTGTCCTCAAATCACCAGCCTGCATCATTCTATTGATCAGGCCCACCCATCTGACAGCTGAGGCGAACAGGGTGGACCGAGAGCAGAAAAACAAACGGAAATAAACAAGAGCATGATGGAGGAAATGATATTTGGCTGGGTTGGAGGGGATGAGTTTGGTTCTGTCAGTCATGTCTGAGTTACTTTGGTGATAGATTTAACAGCAACTGAATATATCCATTCAAACTGAGCACATCATAACTGCTGATACTTAGAGGCTTAATCCTGGAGACAGCTGTGAAGCTTTATTACATCAGAGAGTTGGAAAGAATGCACAGGTACACACTGTTCATTGTGTAACGACACCAGAACACACTCATGCACTTTTTGCCAGTTGCCACAGTCACAGGTCGGGTAGATTCTTATAACTAGAACCTGACTTTGGTTTAAATCTGATCCTATTTTAGCCTGGTGGTCCACTGGATTTGTTTTATGAACATCATTTTAAAAAGATTCCAAGTGGAATGAGTGCAGCCGCAGATTTCTTTTGTGCTCTAGAGCTTCATGCTGAGAAGCTCATGGAAGAGCTATTTCCTTTAACATCCACTCAGATGCCAATGAAATTGGATTGAATTATGTCACACAGGGAACGAGGTGTCAAAATAAACTGCGACTTGACATGGGGCGAGTATATAACTCCACACAAGCAGTGTCCAGGCAGGGAATTGAAACAGGGATTTCTGGAGCTGTGAGACAAGTGTACCAAATAAAAGTTCAAAATATTTCGATTTGCATTAGCTCCCATTTTACTCTGGAGCCAATCCAAGACTTCACAGGGCGCAGGCAAAAGTGCTTCCTGGGTTAAATGCCATTCAATTTAATTCCTTGCCAGGGTTAGAACGTTGGCCTTAAGGAACTTGTTTCCAGCCGCTGGAATCCTCCGTGTCACAGGAGCTGTAGTTGTAGCTGTAGAAAAAGAAACTGACAACCTATTCTAGCATAAAATGAACAATTACGGTAGCTTTGCGTTACAGTCGGTTTCATTTTAAGTGAAACACTTTGTGCACAAACACATTACCTTGCTCCTAAAATGCACGCATGATGTCTTTAGTGATGGTGGGATGAGATGGGACTGCGAGCCTTTGAGAAGTCCAAACCATGACGCAGTTCAGCTGAGCGTTTATGTCTCAGAGCTTCTTCTGGTAATGTCTTAACTCTTTGCATACTCTGAATGAAAATGTAGCATGGATTATCCAACTTATTATACAACGAGCTCGCTGGCAATAACAGACTAGTGCATCTGCGCAAACAGCACCGGATCACATGAAAGCAGTTTCTTTCTTATAAGAATAGGAGGAAAAAAAAACTGACTGAGAATAATATAAATTACAGCAGTTATGGTCTATATGTTTCAATTTAACGTGCTTGTAATGATCAATTATTTTACCTACAGTGCCCAAAGAGGAGTTGAGCTGTGTCTGGGTGCTTGGGACATTAGAACAATTGCAGCTGTTAGGGGAGGCTGCATCCATTAGTCAATAAATTAAAGCATAATTACAATCATTTCTGCTTCTGTGGCTCTATCTGGAGAACCTCACACAGGTGAAATAGAAATGTGTTTAAGCTAGTGGATAGCAGAGGCTTAGTCGAAAGCGGAGGAGGAGGAGAAGGAGGTCGGCGTTTCTGAGTCACTTTTGCCTTTAGCCTGTTTGGATGACTGAAAGTTTTGATGGTTGCCTGATCCTGTTAGAATTAAACCAACCCCAACCCCCTCTTCTTTTTTTTTAAACGAAACTGTTATTTGTACTTTAAGTCAAACAATATTTCATTTTTATATTGCCAAGTCTAGTTTGTATCGATTCTGTGCTATCAATGATTTACTATATGAATAATAATGTGCAACCGCCTGAAGAAAAAACATATTTTTTTTCACGCCACCTCACGTTATTGTGCATTATTCAACATTTGAATAATATATTCTCAGCGTGGTGGCATCATGGCTCCGAATGCGACTATAAAGTTGACGGTACCTATATGATATACAGTATGAGCAGTTGTGTAACACCACACCACACAAAGCCGTATCTGTTCACAGCTCAGATATTGATTGATTCGTAAAAAGCAGAACTCTTCCCCTGCAATAAGACAGCTCATACTGGCCTCAGGTAAAACCACACCTGCATTAGTCAAATCCCCAGGCATCCAGTGCCTGAGATAGAGCTGAGAAGAGACGAGCCCAGGTTTGTCCCTGAGCGCTCCGCTGCCTTATTATGTATGACAACACTGCTGCTCTGTAATGCAACACTCAGTCACAGGCGCCGGCTCGTACTGAGTAAACATTCCACATCCCCAACTCGAAAATATGCACCTGTATACAGACACGCCGGGTTTGTGCAAACCCTTTCTCCCTGAACAGCTGCGAACAGTGATCAGGCATGGCACAGGCGATCAGTTCAAGAAGAGCAGAAGAGAACACGATAGACTGACACGGAAATAAAAGGCTGAAGAACGCCAGGCACAGAGCTGGAGAAGCCAGCAAAAACTGCCTGTTCAACTGAGACAGTACGAGGATGTGCAGAGTGATTAATTATATATTAATTATAGATTAATCATGGCTATGGCATCTGCAATTAGTTCATCACAAAATGCTGCAATTGATGAATTGGATTTTGTCGGGCCCTCCCTGCATCACAATCAAGCATTTCAGGGTACAAATAGCCCAACTAATGAGCGCTCTAATAAATCACAGGAGTTAGGAAAGTGGGCTGTGAGTGCTGGCCGTGTTCATTTATTCACATTTTCTATGTGTTCTGACAGATTACAGGTGTTCATAGAAAGCTGATAGATCACTTGTTAATCAGCAGTAAGAAAACGAATAGACCTGCAACAACCGATCAGTGACGTCGGTCATATGGATTAAAAAAAAAATTATGAACTATATTTACATTTACTTACGCCATTAAGATGCAGCAATACTTCAGTAGAGGGAATGTTGTTGGAAGGAATAGTTGCCTTACAAAATGCTTCTAAAGCAATAGTTTAACAGTTAATAGTGTAACAGTTTAGTCTTCCCAGAAGGTGACTTAGAAACACCTGAGGAAAAAGCAGTTTGAAAAGCAAATGATATTACTGATATTTAGTCCTCAAAGCAGCTGTGAGGTAGAGCTGTGGTGAAACTGGGTGCTTTAACGCCATGATCTTTGTAATTTTGAATGTACTAGTGGGAGTCAAAGTATTTTATCCTTTAACTGTTGTAAAATGTTATCTAAAGGTGAGCTAGAAAGAATAAGTGGCTTGGCTGCTATTAAAACATTATCACGATTATCAGGATTATTGTGATGCAGATTCAGTTAGTCCTTTATTTGTTCTCCCATCCTTATTTCTGTCCTCATAGAGTCAAATTACCATCTGGGTTAGCATCTTATATCACGATTATTTACAAAGATGAGCTACAGTAATGTACAAAAGTCCACCATTAGATTTCTTGTTCTAGCAATGCTATAAGAAGTAACTATAACATATTATCGAGGATCGGATCCTCTTTTCCACTGAGCTTGATTCCAGTCTTTGTGAGCTTTAGCCCATTTTGGCTTTTTCACCCTGTTCCCCTTTGTAAACGTGGCTGCTACTCTTAAAAAACGTATTCCTGATCAAACTCCTTCTGCGCGCCCGGAGCGTATATGCTGACCTTTTTGAGCTTTGGCCACTTCCGCGATTTCTTGGCCCCTTCGCGCTGCGTGCGCGTTAGAGCTCACACTCGTCCTCTGGCGCTTCGGCGTCCTCTGCACTCTTTACTGCAGCAACCCGGTAGTGCGTTAGAAGTATATGTGTCCGGTGCTTTGGTGCTTTGGTGCTGACTCGAGATATGCTCCAACTAGAGTAGCCACCAGGTAAACACGCACTCTATAATACGTGTCCCGGTTTGGCTTTCATTTAATTGCATGCACATACGAGCTCACGCTCGCTCCCTGGACTACCTCCGTGCCTCGCCATTTAAGAGACGTCCCAAAACCGTGCTTTCTGCAAGTCTGGCCCGACTGGTGCTTTGGCGCCCTCTCACGACCAGTTCGCGCGTTGCTCCCATTCGGGACGCAACCTCGGCGTGCCACTTTATCCTTTTGGTTTTATTATGTTAGGAGCCTTACGCTCCGCTCTTCATCTCTTTTTGGTTGTTCTATATTATTTCCCCATTCCCCATTTTTTTTTTGTATGATCACTTTCCATAAGTAAGTAAGTACACAGCAAAATCGAATTCTTCCGCATGAAAAGCCAAACGTCTGAGAACGCGCAAGAAACAACTTCCGAGGATGCTCATTTCTTATATTGTATGTGCTGATCTGGGGTGCGATGCCAGAGCTTGGAGTTTTCTCCCCAAAGATTACACAAGTCTGGAAATGTAAGAAACACTGCTACATTTTTAAAATGCATTTTCCATATTGACCGTTTTATAATTTACGACTGTTGAAAATTCTTTCAAAAAACATTGTAGAACGTAGCAATTTGATCTTAGTACTACTAACGATAAAGTGTCAAGCTAACATGCTTGTATTTCATCTAATCAATGTTTTTTTTGGGTTTTTTTTACAGCCTATATAGTGTTTAAGTATACTATACAACTCCAGTAATGCCAATGACACCTTTTGCAATGTGGATATTCTGGGGTTCTGGAACAGATTAATTAAGTATATATTTGCCTATTTTACTTTTTGACATATAATGTGAACTTTTTTTTGTTGTTTAAAGAATGTAGGCAAGCCATCTTTAAAATGTTATTGTCAGGAAGAGGCATCCCACCTTGTTTCTTTGAGAGTTTCCTCGAACAAAGTTATATCTCATCTGTTGAAAGTCCATTAGTGTAATGTCACATTATAATGCAACATGTCAAAGTATGATCATAATTCTTATCAACCCATTTTCCCATCAGGCACAGTGAGACCAAACAGAAACGGATTGAATTTAAACAGTATATTTATCTGAGCTTACATTGTCTGATATGGTAATAATGAACTAAATGTTATTTTCACTTTTATCTCAGCACTTTTAACCCAGTAATTTCTATTTAATACATACATAACAGAACAGGTGTAATGCTTTGTGTGAAAAATTGATTGAAGTTTGTATTAAAGTAGCATTTAGATGCAATAATTAGATATATTATTACACTGTGCTCTATTCTACAGGCTCTGTCTATGGGGATGATGACAGAATACTATCACTACATCTTCACAACACTGGTAAGACACATCCTGTGAACATATACAAAGGGTTCAGATTTCTTATTTTGCCCACTTTCTTTAAAGTCATAAGGGTGGGCTGGGGGTGGGTGGAATTCAGGCATGGAATTCATTGATACACCTGGAAAAATTACCAGGAGAAAAGGGATCAGATCGTTAAAACTCAGATAAATATGAGTGTCATCAGCGTAGAAATGAAAATTTAAATTGAAACTGCGAATGATATTGCCAATGGGCAGAATATAAAAAATAAAAACAGTCCCAGAGAGACCAATGTGTGAGAGTCGGTTTAGCAAAATGCCATGGTTTACTGTATCAAAGGCAGCTGTAAGGTCCAGAAGTAAAAGGACATAAATATAGCCAGAACCAGCTGCCAGTAGCAGATCATTGACAACATATAGGAGGGCAGACTCAGTGCTGTGGTTGGAACAGAAACCGGATTGAAATTTTTCAAAGAAATAATTAGAGTGCAAGTAATCCAGAAGCTGGTTCGACAACTTTTTCAAGCACTTTAGTGAAGGCAAGTTTGAGGTAGGCCTAAAATTACTTTAATAATTATTAGTTTTGTACAGGCCCGGTTTCTTAACTAATGGAATAACAGCAGTTGTTTTCAAACTGACTGGAACATAGCCAGTGGTGTCACCAGAGCGTACAAAATGTCGGAGGCACACGCAGATCAAGAATCCGGGCTTTATTACATAATCAGCAGGCAAAAATCAAAGTCGGACAGTCGAGTCAAAAGCAAAAAGGCACAACAAACAGAATTCAAAGGGTGATCAAAAAGGCAAAAACGGAGGACGGCACGGGTCGGAAACGGTAAGTACGAACGATAATTACTAGAGATACGAGAAAACCAGGTATGAACCAAGAGACAACTGGAGTAAGTGGAGAAAGTAAATTTATATGGTGACTACTGACTGAGCAAATGAGATCCAGGTGTGTGACGTTAATAATCGGTGAAAGGTGAACGTGTGCGGGTGCGGATGCGCTGAGCAAAGCGTAGGTTTGACAGTGCCCCCCCCTCGAAGGACCCATGCAGGGCCGATCGGGGACGCGGACCCACGGCGCGATGCCCTGGAGTGAGCTTGCGGGGATGACCACGGCCACAAGGAGCAGGACCGTAGCCCTCCCAGTCCACCAGATATTGCAGCCGTGAGCTCCGCCTATGGGAGTTCAACAGGTGGCGGACTGTGTAGGCGGGGGCACCATAAACTTCCATGGGAGGTGGCTCAATCGCAGGGGCATCTGCCAGCGGACCAGGAACCCAGGGTCTAAGGGAAACATGAAACACAGGGTGAGTGCGCATATAAGAAAGGTAAAGAAAGACGATAAGTGACCGGATTTATACATTTCGTTATTTTAAACGAACCAATAAATCTGGGCCGAAGTTTCGCACTCCCCTGTAAGTGTAGATCCTGCGTCGACAGCCAGACCCTGTCCCCTGGCTGAAAGGTCTTCTCCTGATTCCGCTGACGGTTCGCCTGGACCTGGTATCTACGAATCGCCCGCGCGATGTACTGGTGGACCTGGCTCCAGACAGACTCGCTCCTCCTGAACCAGGCGTTTACAGCGGGTGCGTCAGACGGGGTAGGGTCCCACGGTGTGAATGGGGGTTGAAAGCCGAGGACGCACAGGAATGGTGAGCTGTAGAGAAGTGGTGGAGGGAGTTCTGGGCGATTTCAGCCCAGGGAAGAAAACGGGACCAGTCATTAGGGTTTGCCAAACAATAAAGCCGGAGGAACTTACCCAACTTCTGGTTCACCCTCTCGCATTGGCCGGGGAGGGGGATGAATCTAATCGTCCTGGAGAAGTGGTCTACGATGCTAAGGATGGTGGTGTATCCTGCCGATGGGGAAAGGACCGTCAGAAAATCCAGCACCAGGTGTGACCAGAGACGTTCCGGGATCGGTAGTGGGGAGAGGTGACCAGCTGGGAGGATACGAGGTGTCTTGCACTGGGCGCAGGTGGGACAGGAGGCCACGAACGTGTGCACATCTTTACACATGGTCCCCCACCAGAAGCGTGACGCTAGGAGCTGGTGTGTACGGGATTCCCCAGGGTGTCCGGAAGATGGGGAGAGGTAAGTCCAAGCCAGGAGGCGGTCCCGAAAACCTGGTAGGACGTTTTTCTTGTCTGGAGGCACTTCCAGGGGTGGTTGTGTCCGGGCCAGAGCCTCGTCCAGCTCCTGCTCCAGCTCCCACTGTATGGTCCCCACGAAACACGATGCGGGCAGGACCGGTTCCGGTTCCTTAGATGCAGAGGATGGTTCAAGGCTTCTGGACAATGCATCAGCTTTCGTGTTCCGGGTCCCAGGCCGGTAAGAGATGCGAAATTCAAAACAGGAAAAGAAGAGAGAAACGAAGTTGAGGCGCTTAGCAGCCTTCAGGTATTCTAGGTTCCTGTGATCAGTATAAATGTTTACCCGATGTTGAGCTTCCTCCAGCCAATGTCTCCACTCCTCGAGGGTCAGTTTCACCGCAAGCAATTCCCGGTCTCCCACATCGTAGTTGCGCTCAGCGGGGGTTAGCTGGTGAGAAAAGAAGGCTACAGGGTGAAGTTTGGGAGGCTGCCCGAGTCACTGGAAAAGGACGGCCCCGACACCAATGGAGGAGGCATCAACTTCGACCACAAAATGACGTCCAGGATCAGGGTGCTTGAGTATGAAGGCTTGAGTGAATGTTAGTTTGAGGTTTTGGAGGGCTTCTTCTGCGAGTGTCGACCAGCGGAGAAAGTGGGGTTTGCCTTGAAGTAGTGCAGTGAGGGGAGCCACTGTTCGGATAAAGTAGAAATTTGTGAACCCCAGGAAGCGTTGAAGATCCCTAATGGTCCGTGGGCAGGGCCAGGAGAGGATGGCAGCCACCTTGGAATCATCCATGGCCACTACTTGCGGGGAAATAACATAATCCAGATAGGTCACAGACTGTGTGTGGAATGCACACTTTGCCGCCTTTACCCTGAGATGGTTGTCCAGCAGTCTTTGAAGTACCAGGAGGATGTGTGATGAAAAGTCGGGTGAGTAGATAAGGATGTCATCCAGGTAGACTGTCACAAAGTGTCCCAGCATCTCCGGTAGCACGTCATTCATAAAGGACTGAAAAATGGCTGGTGCATTAGCTAAACCAAATGGCATTACTTGGTACTCGTAATGACCCGTACTGGTACTACAGCCAGTTTTCCACTCATCCCCCTCCTTGATCCGTACTAGATTGTACGCATTACGAAGATCCAGCTTGGTAAAGCAGCGTGCCTCTCGAAACTGCTCTAAGGCCGATGGCATGAGGGTCAAAGGGTACGCATACCTCTTGATGAGCTTGTTTAGCCCACGGTAGTTGATACAGGGTCTAAGTGACAAGGCTGCTTTAGGGACAAAGAAAAACCCGGCAGAGCGGGGAGATCTGAAGGGACGGATCAGACCGAGATGGAGGGACTTGTTGATGTACGCATCCATGGCGGCCTCCTTGGCTGAAGAAAGTGGATACAGGTGGGTTTTGGGGAGCACCGCATCCTCCAGCAACTCAATAGAACAGTCGTAGGATCGATGGGGGGGAAGGTTTGCGACGGTGTTCTCACCGAAGTAGACAACGAGAGATTATCTATATGGCAGATAGGTTCAGACAGGGCAGAAGCACAACATTGAATATGTCGTGTAGGAATGGGACCAAGATGAGATGAGGCAGAATTAGAGTTTAATTAGAGTAATGATTTTACCAATATTAGCAGAATCTGAAGGAAGGCATTGACGCCTATGACCAGGATGAATATAGCATGGTCTTTAAGAGATTCCAACAAAGCAGCACAGGTCATAAACAGCAGCAGCAAGCCAACGAAATGAGCATAGCTCCCAGAGATCAGAAGTAGTGTACATGTGAGAGATTAGAGCTTTCAATGCCAACTTGACCATTCATCAAAAAAAAAAAAAACAGTAAGTGTTAGGGTTCCTACCTTCGCCCCGGCGCGTTCGGCCGTCCTTGCCGGTGGCCATTACAGAGCAATCGGTGAGGCGGTTTATATCCAGTGTCCAATTTAGGACCTGATTCCGAACAGCTGCTTCTTCTGCTATTTAGGTGCGGGTTTTAGCGCTGTTCTGTGTCAGGTCGTCTCCATTTGGTACGCGCGCCCACCGGCCACCACATGACCACCGCCGCACTCGTGCCCTTACGCGCACCTTCAGGGATAGTGGGTTACGTCCGGGGGCTTTTAGTGCCGATGGATGCGTATGAGGGAAACTCCCGAGGTATTTAGTGTTTTAGGGGCAATTTAAGGGTCTTCCGTCACGTACTCGTGTGCTCCTCGCACGCCTGAGCTCATGGTCTTTTATCGTCGGCACTCAACAAGCCTTACTCCGGTCAGCTGCCCGTCCTGAATGGGATGCGCCCCGGCTCGGCTTACTTGCGCCACACGTGCGCCCGAGCTCACACTCGCCCTCTGGCGCTTTGGCGTCTTTCGCCGATCTCTGTGCGTTCGCGCTCCTTGCGTGCCCGAGTTCATACTCGTTTTCTGCACGCTTGCCCCGTTAGCATGTCGGTGCCCCCTCGTGATCAGTTCGTGCGTTGGTCCCAGTCAGGACGCAACACAAGCGGCACGCCATTTCATCCTTTTGATTTTTTTGTGTTCAGGAGCCTTTCGCTCCACTCTTAGTCCACTTTTGTTTTTTCTATATTATTCCCCCATTATTATTATACATTGTGGGATTTCGTCTATCCCACATCTTCGGGTCCTACCACCAACCACCACATCTCGTAACAAGTCTGTATGTCATTTGTGTAATCAAACAACTTTCTTTGACCTTTCATTTGCCTTTCTAATGTTTATTAAAAAAAATATTTTTTTCTTTTTTAATCGCTTAATATTCATTTAAAAATATCTGATATATACTGTATATATTCCTGTGTGGAGTTGCCGTGTTCTACCCGTGTTTATGTGGATTTTCTAGGTTACTCCGGTTTTCTCTAGGTAAAG
>JAUZSU010198444.1:0-11740 GCA_034780255.1 Parotocinclus maculicauda | reverse complement strand
AAATAGATTATAAAATGAGTCCTTAGTGGGAGGTCCTTGGAGGCACATCGTCTCCTAATGTCCAACCGATGGAGGGACCTGCCTTCGATGTTGAAGACAATTATATGAGTAATAATAATGAACCAACTTTAGTTTAGTAAAGTAAATAATACTAATATTGACTATGTAGTAGTGATAATAATAATAAAATAATAACAAATGTATTATACCTATTATTAGGTAATTTAAGGGATTACTTAAGGTAACATGTAAGGGTTTATGACGACTTTCCTTAAGAAAGAACCTAGGTAACACTTAAGGCATGTTTTTTAATGGAACACGCTTAACTTTAAGATATGTTTAAGGCCAATCATAAGGGAAATTTTCACTGTTTATGCAACTTCAGTTAGTAAATTTATTTACAGATGCTTAACAGGAACAAACATAATTAGGCGAAATCAACAGCAAAATAGCAGCTTGATATCTGAATGTGAAAAGGTCACACACAGGACAGTGTACATCATTATTTGTTAGTTAGTTCTACCTTAGTGGCTCAGTGTGTAATCTCAGGGTTCGACTCTCTTGCTCCTGATGTAATGCATTCGTATGTGCCTGTTAGCTTTGTAACGGCCCAGTGCGGGATGCAGTTCTCCTCACGCGGCGTGAGGCCAAATGCCAGCACCATGATGGCTCGGCACCTGGACCAAAACACCATGGGCTACTTGCAGTGGCGCTGGGGCAGCGAGTCAGCCATGACCACCAGCATTGTACGAGACACCAAGACCAGCCATTTCACTCTGGCCCTTCAGGTGAGGTTTCAGCTGCCATTGACAAATTCTAATCAGTACTGCTCCGATGCTGCGAACCAACTCCTTTTTCTTGTTTCTCAGCTCGGCATGCCTCATTCCTACCTGATGATGAGCTATCAGTACAAATTCCAGGATGAAGACCAAACTAAGGTCAAGGGCTCCGTCAAGTATGCCAGCTCTGCAAACCTCACTTGTTTTTTTTATAGTATCCTCTTTTCTATGAAGGGAGTGTTATAAGAATTCTGTTATCTGATCCCTCATTGATCCCTCTGCTTTGCCCTTGTGCTGGTTCAGGACTGGCTTTTTTGGGACGGTGGTGGAATACGGTGCAGAGCGAAAGATCAGCCAGCACAGTGTCCTGTCAGCGACGGTCAGCATTGGGGTCCCACAAGGAGTCTCCCTGAAAATCAGGTTGGCCTACACCTTCATTGCTTTGAGCTTCAAAAGTTAGAATTGATGCATACTGGTGTCTATATGTCATTTATCCCTAGGTTAAACCGAGCCAGTCAGACCTACCTCTTCCCTATACACCTGACTGAACAAGTCCTGCCCAGTGCTGTGTTTTATGCCACCGTGGGACCCTTGGTCATCTACTTAGCAGTCCAGAAGATTATAATCACGCCTTATGTACGAACCCAGAAGCAAAAGTAAGTCCGCATTTTAAGAGCTGAACAATTCCATATAGACAGTATCTGTGCTGGTGCACTATGTTTATGTAACTGCCACCTCCATCTAAAACTTTCACACACTCTTACAGGCCCTGACCCAGCCCTGAGCCCCTAGTTCTCAAGCCATATGTTCTCTGAAGTTTTTTTTTGTAACTCTGTTATTCTGAAAGCTTACAGTGAATTAATTACAGCTAAGCCCCACTTATGGTCCATTTGCTTTTTAACAGATAATGTTAAGGGTTCAAGTCCCACTGTGAAGCAACTATGCCTTGTAAGGATAACCAAGGCTGTTTTCTAGCATCATCATCTAAGCAGGTACCAGATTTACCTGCAAACACCTCCATTACTTTCACCTGCCAGTAAACCTTCTGAAGAAAAACATGATGTAAACCTTCCTGCCATTTTTCCCCTCTAATATCAAATTGTTTTACTGGCAATTATTGATTTGGGAGTGTTTATAGTTGCAGATTGCACATACCGCTGTCCTCCTTCGACCTGTCTCCATATTGATCCAAAGACAGAGATTTTTTTTAAGAGTACAAACATCTATACTCGGTCCCAGGACAGACTCACATATGCTCAAGTTACATAAATAGAAGAAAATAACAGATGATACCAGAATAATGTGCTTAACAATGGGATATCTAGGCTTCAGCTCAGATGTAACTTGATAGCAACTTTACTCCTTTACTTCACATGAATCATAGTGTTCTTATTGCAATACGTAACCAAAACGCGTTAGTGTTTCTGTTATCATTGTGACTGTGAACGATGTGTGTTTCCAGGGACCTGGAGAAGCAGAGAGTGAATTCTGCTACGGATATTGCCAAGAAGAAGCAGGAGGCTGAGTCCGCTGTCAGTTATTTAAAATTACTCTCAATTCATAAAAGGCATGCAACAATCAGCCATCTTCATTCTATACTCATTGTCCTTTTTTTATCAGTTCTACTTCCCACTTGGGAGCATTGTAGTTCTACAATAACAGACTGTAATCCGTCTGTTGCTCTGCATGCTGCAGAACACCCCCAACCACTCCGCTTTATCTGCTCTGAGTTGGTCAAAATACGATTTGGATGCGTTAAATTAAATAAAAATAAGATGTATGTATGTAATGTGTGGTTGCATCCCTGACTGTGGGTGCTACTGACTGATTAAAGCTGCTCATTAGAATGACTTCTGTCTGCCTGTTTGTGTGGCCCTTCTGATAATATTTTGAAAGGTTTGGACTTGAGTCAATTAACAAACTGGCAAGATAATTGACCACTCAGATCTGGACCCTTCTGTATCTAATAGAGTGGACAGAGAAACTACAGGGTTTAAAAACTCCAGCAGCACTGCTGTCTGAGCCTCACGTATCAGAGCAACGCACACCACCACTAACACCACCACCTCCACCATGTGTGTGTGTCACTTCAGAGGTCCACCTGCTGATAAAACGGACACGATACAAGAAGGTGGATTCATGTTAGGGCTGATCGCGTATGTTTTTGGGGGGTGTATATAACTCTTGCGTGTGTGTGTGTTGTTACATTGCAGGTTTTGCTTATGCAGGAGTCCGTCCGGAGAATCATCGAATCAGAGGAATCCAAAATGGGTGATTTCAGCTTTTACCTGTATTGAAACTCAGTCATGCTTACGTGAACTGAAGGGACATTGCATTGTTACGCCTCAGCGCTATTTAGTGTGATTATCACTCTTTGTTTACTTCCCAGGTCTTATTATCTTAAATGCCTGGTACGGCAAATTTGTGATGGACCACAGCCAGAAACAGGAGCGTGCCAAGGTCATAGACGTGACGGTGCCCCTGCAGTGCCTGGTCAAGGACTCCAAACTTATCCTGACTGAGGCATCAAAGGTCAGCCACTTCTAAGCACACTGCATGTTCGACACTGATCCGAGTAATTTAGGGTTTGGTGATTATTGATGGTTGTTTACCTCAGTCTGGCCTGCCCGGCTTCTACGATCCATGCGTTGGTGAGGAGAAGAGCCTGAAAATGCTTTACCAGTTCCGGGGAGTCATGCACCAAGTACTGTCTGGAGACACCGAAGCCCTTAGGATACCCAAGCAGTGTGAGTGTGGCAAACAGTGCCAGTCTTGGTCTATGTCCAGCTGCATGTTGCTGACATTTTGTCTCACAGCTCACAGGTTAGACGCAGAGACACAGGAGTCCTCCCTGCAGAATCGACAGAGAGGTCCTGGTGAAGGGACAGCCGTCGTAGTCGGAGGATGCCTGGAGGAGTGTCTACTTGAGTCTCATTAAGTCCTTTGTTTGTAAATCCTCCTTTTTTCCCCTACATCCCACCAAACCAACACTAAACACAGATCATGGAGAGGAAATTAATGTGTTTGTCGTGTGGACATACCTGCGTCTTACTTTGGTGGTAGCTAGACAATTTAGCCGTCTCTGTCTCGTTTGGGCGGTAGCCATCTTTGGAACTTTTGGACACGAGACGGATTATAAAACATTTAAATACTTCAAATAATTTATTAGAGATAAATTCAGTAGTTCCCGCCAAGGCTTACCTAACCCAGTGTTGTTTATGGTGCTCATGAGACCAAGAAAAAAAAAAAAAAAGATTTCAGAATGTATTACTTGGCCTGTGACTGAACGCTCTTCTTCCATCTTCACGTGCCCCTCAATGAAGTTTGGTGGAAATTTCCTGAACGTCAGCCCTCCTTGATCTTCTTTGGTCTTCGAGTAGTTGTTGCAAAGCTTTCAGGGTCATTATCCTGCTGCGGCTGCTTCCTCACAAAGATCCAAACAAGCACTTTCTCTCAGACATTCGGCTCCAGAGCAGAGTAGGTTCCACAGCAAACAGCAGTCTTGTTGTGTTCCAATCTATCCAACACACCTAAATGTACGGGTAAGCAGATAATGCAGATCCTGATGTGTGATGATTGTGCTGAATGCGTTGCCTGGCAAGGTTCTCTTCGATTAAAATGCCATCAGTGAGTCAGAAGCCACTAAGGCGGCTGCTTAGGGAAAGGAACGCAGCTGTAGCGTAGGTTAGATAAAGATTCGTCAGAGAATGTGGAACGCTCTCTTTTTGGTCGTGGTACAGCACTGTTTGTTAGCAGGGTGCAGGTGATTGTGAGTATCAGTGATAAGGGACTAAACATGCTGCTCTATAATAAAGCTATGCAGGCACACAGGCCTGGGGGTTCAGATACCTGTCTGATTTAGGCCAGACTTTTTTAATTGCTTGTTCCTAGGGAGGAAAAAAACTAAGAATAAATCTTTATTTTTTAGCACTTTTCAATTTCTCGAGGACTATGTGGAATCAATACAAGGAAGGAAGAAGAAATTAAAATAAATTTTTATTTAAATATAAAATGTATTTATCCTACAATTAAATTAAAGTAAATCTGTAAAATAAATTAAATGAACAGAAGAAAAATGTTGGCTTTCCATTGGAAAAAGCTATAAAAAATTTTTTATTTTTTTATTTTTTTAAACCATTGGTGCTGCGGCAGATCCGAGAAATACCAAAAAAAACCAAAACTTTTTTTTTGTATTCTTCAAATATGATCGTCAGCGGATCCGCGAAACAAGCAATAAAAAAGTCTGGCCTTAGCATCGATGTTATGTTTACCCACTGGGTTTAATAGAATACATTTGTGATGAGTTAAGCCTAGTTTATGCTCCCATCAGAACTGGCACGTTTGGCTAAGTGTGAAAAAGTCAGTCTTTGTAGGTGAAAGGTCCAAACGAGGCACCCTCGTGAACTCTTGATTAGCCAGAAAAGATGTGCACAGCTGGCATTTCTTTTAATTGCAGGGCATTCAAGACTCTTTGCTGACATATTTATAGAAGTACACTTTAAATATTTATTCTAGAAATGAAAAAGAAACGCTTTTACTATTTCATTTAAGCTGGTGAAGCTACAAGAGAACATTTTGTTAACAATTTTTTGTTATGTATTGAAAGAAAATGTGCATTGTTTGTGGTCCTCTGTTACAAATCTGTTACGGATCGTAAAATCGATAATTATAAGAAAATCGAATCGTTGATGGCTGGGTAAGAACTTACAACTGAATTTAATAAAAACAAAAAGCGAATGCTGCAGCGTGGTTCTCAAGCTAATTCTGATCAAGCATAAAACAGGCTTTACCTACGTACAAGCAAATATTTGGGCTGCTTTTCTAGTTAAGGGAGGAGGGTTTACTAAGACACCATGTACGTGTAAATACTCTCCAATCCATGTCTTGTTAATTCCTGTTATTTTCTCCTAAATGTTACTTGGACATATCTTAATGTATTCAAATTTACATTTACAGCATTTAGCAGACACCCTTATCCGGAGTAACTTATACAGTCTTACAATTCAAGCAATGGTGGGTTAAGGGCCTTGCTTTAGGACCCAACTGTGGCAGCTTGTCATAGGTGGGATTTGAACCCTGGACCTTCAGACGTGATCTATACTCATGCTCGATTAAAAACAGTTAATGAAGGTGAATCGTTACACCTCGTCTGAGCTGTTGCTTTAAATGTGTTGCTTTCCATATCATGTAAAAGAAAAGAACAAATAAAGGTCCTTTCTTAATTTGAAATGAATCCACTGGCACACGGCTTCTCATTAAATTCTCATTAGATCTTTATTTACATCAGTTTCACAGAAACATTCGTTCTCTCTCCCTCTGCCTCTGCGCTCCCTTCTCGCAATCTAAACGCATCAGCTTTACTTGAGCAAATTTCCCATCGAACAAAAAAAAGGGAAGAACCAGTCATGAACTATCAATGGCATTATATACAAACAGGATGCACTGATTGTACAAAAGAAAAACGTACAGCAACCATCATACTAAAAACCCCTTGAACAAACTTTCTTCTTTTAACGGAAAAGTTCTTAAAGGCGGAACAGTCACTTTTTACTCCGTATAAATTTTTTTCGGAAAAGAAAAGCACTGTGGAAGCACTACACTGTACCAACGATACTAAAGTCGGGACTGTCTTGAATTGTTACTGTTCCTCTAATCATATAAAACCCACGAAAGTTTCCCGCCCCAGAACGCCAAGCTACTGCTGGGTAGCTTAAACAAACGAAATGTTTAAATAAATAATGAGCAAACATCGAAAGAAGCTCTGGAGAAGAGAGCTTTGGTACATGCTTACAAAACACTGGAGTAATCTATCGACTCGGTACTGACCTGCTACAAAAGCGGGTCGAACACTTAAGCCCTCCTAAGACAGGGGGGCTGACCGATGGGGGTGGGGTTATAGTATTAAAGGGGAGCACCAGAAATGCACAAATCGGTTAAGAAAAGTTTGGATTAAAAAAGTTGTCAGGTCGTGGTCTGTAACTATCTAGAACTAAACACAAAAGTGGTGAGCAGGCAGCGCCCTGACTTGCTCAACCTACTCAATGTTTACAGCTAAAAAAACAGCATTTAACCATCTCCATCCTTAAAGAAACTAAAATCTTATTAAACATCTTACGTTCTTTTTCAGATAAAGGAATCAGGATTGCACAGACATGCAGGGATACACAAACCTACTCTCGAATAACAACACCGGACATGGAATAGTGCAATAGGAGCAAGGAATTCAGAATTACACAGCTAGACTTATTCAAGCCATGCTGGAGAGCCTGGCGCTCAGTCTGGACAGAGCAGCGACTGGACATGGTGTCACTAATTTATCAGATTAAGAAATCTATTGAATCCCAGTAATCAGATTTGTATAGTATGTATACCAGTTACCAGATTGTAGCCAGTTTTCTCTAATCGGTTGCCAGGTCTGTTTATTGGGGACTTTTTTTGTATTGACCTGTGGGATTTCTCCATGTATCTACTGGCAACCCCAGAATGAACTTGCCAACGGTATTAAGGGCAGCGAAACGGCTTTTGAACACTTTGTGGAGACTCTGAATCGCTGTATATACTTGAGAAAATGAAGAATTTTGTTATTTATTAAACTGTTCGTATCTGCTGCATGGAGGGAGAATGGGGAAGAAAGTTGTGCCAAGAATACAGGGGAATTAAACTCTGGGGAAAACAGAATGGACAGTTAACAGGGGGAAATAATTTCAGATAAATCAATTACTTTATCGCTCCTAACTGTAAATGGTATTCCCTTAAAGAAAGCCTGCTCTCATAGCACCAGTAAAATCTTCATCTGGAATTAAGTCAAACCAGTCGAGTCTAAGGTCAAAGTGTTTCTTACTGTTCACAACAGCCACTCAAAAATAAATTAAAATGGTACTAATAGGACTTCCAGGTTTGGATTTGACATGTTCAAGGTTTTTAGCTCTTGAGTTTAGACTAGAAGGTCCATGTTCCAGTCTAATAAGCTTGGGTTGTACTGGTTCCAAGTCTCTTAACGAAGAGCTGGAAATGTTTCAAATAAATATTTCCAATGTATGTAGACTTATTGCGATTGCAGCGGTGGTGCAGTGGGTACTGGATTATGGGCTAGAAGGCCCAGGGTTCAAATCCAAGCGCTGCCAAGCTACCACTTTGGACCCCTGAGCAAGGGCCTCAGTGCCCTGTTTATTAGATTCTATTAAGTCTCAGTTCAGTCTTTACAGTGTTATTAAGCATCTTTAAGCTTTTTTCACTGCTTAATAAATAGATTTATTTATTAATTCTTCAGTAGTTGCAGCCCTACCACCTTAAGAGCTAGCTTTACATGAATGGGGCAAGATGAAATTGGCACCAGGTGCTCAAAATGAAACACCGTGTCGAACAGAATGGGGCGAAAAAATAAATCAACAAACGTCTCGTACCTCATCACACAAAAGACACCTTGACGCTAAAAGTGGCAGTTAGTGCTGCGATTCCCATGGCTCTGTTACTAAAGGAAAGCAAAGTAAATCGCTGAGTGTTAAACAATACGTCTATCCCAGAGGTTTTCGAGCATCCAGGCATCTCGGGCAGGGACGCTGTTCTTAAACGTGGCTTGTAAAATCGCCACTACAAAGCGATGAAAGGTTTTCTTTGAGCCCTGGCTCGCTTTTTTGTTGCGCACCGTTCTGTCGAAACTCTTGAAGGACAGCACTTTGAGGAAAGAAGGATGTGTTTGATAACTCGCTCTGGAGGTCCAAGAACCACTCAAGGACAGCTTCAGTACCTCGAATTAGCATATTTCCCATAGCTCTTCAGATGACTGAGGAAAGTTCCGCAAGGAAAGTACGGGTTAAAGTACTAACGTAACACTTTTGACAAATATAGACGTACAGTTGAAAGCAAAGTCTCCCTTTTTTTTTAAAAGTGCAAACCAGTCTTTATTCCCAGCAAAAGGCACGTCCTGTGACGCACCGTCAAGAGCCTGGCGTCCACTTCAAATAAGCACAGGCCTCTCTTTAATGCATCTTTAATGCATCAGCTAAGGTTCTGATTGCCTTACGCAAAGTTAGGAAGGTGGACGATTTAGAAAAGTCAAAGAAACTCCAAAACAAAAGTGAAACAGCGCAGTTTGCTAATCTCTCAGAAAGTCTGCAAACAGGGTTGGGGCCAGGGCCCCGTCAGTCTAGAAGGTGTTTTCGAGAGCCCATACGCGAGCGGTTGGAGCGCCGTATGTCGAACTTTGAGTCTTTGCACCGCTGGCAGGTGTAGGTCTCAGGGACATTGGACTTGCGGATTTTGGCACAGGACAGGTGGATCCAGGTGTTGCACTGGTTGCACTCGATCATGGCCCTGCCGGCAAAAGGCTTCATGCAGAAACACGTCACCAGGTCCCAGGAGTCATCGTCTGCAAACAGAATTAACATACACTCAGCAGGGTCTGAGGGACTCGAAAATGTTTTGGGCTCAACAGTGACTTGCACTGGAATCGAACCCTGCTCAGGGTAAATGCAGGGTCTGTACAGGGTTTAGCAGGTAGCAAAGACAGGGAGCAAGCATTAAACCTTCATGTAACCACTTTAAAGGAACAATTTCTGCGATAAAACCGCTTGGTTTGTTACAATAACATAGGACTTAGAGGTATGGCTGAAACAAATAATACAAGAGGACAATTTGGCACACACTGTTTACTACATATATGGAGGACCAATCCTGCCAAAACTAATAAATAAATGTGTACGTAAATGACTCAATAAAAGTAATATGGTAATTAAAACTGTAAAAAATAATCGTTATAAATGGCTAAATACATAAATATATATACAAATAAATATATTAATATATAAAATGTCGGTTTACTGTGGCAGCTTTTGGCAGAGGTGGGATTTGAACCCAGAACCATCAGGTCCAGAGTCCAGACCCTTAACCGCTAGGCTACCACAGTCTGCACTTTGGTTACACAAAATCCTAATGGCTGCTTACAGGCAACATGTCGCCAGTTTTTGGCTAACCAGGCAGAAAATGGAAGTGGATTATTTACTCTTTCGCATGGAGGCCGTAGCTGATAGTAGCTGATGAAGCCTCGTGAAGCCTTTAAGTTTTCCACCAAATTGGTTTCATTTCTCGAGGTTTCATTTGCACACAAACCCCCCTGCTGGACAAAACTATTATTGTCATGTCAACTGTTTGTAATGACCTCTACGTGTCCATGCTTGTGTTAGCCAAGAGTAGGAATAAAAACATCTTAACATGATTTTGTGGGGTTCATTCATCCATTCCTCCAGCCATCCATTCATTATTTTATATAACATGCTTTTGATTTGTGCATAATGGTAATGTAGGTCTACTAATGTCGATTAATACACTTCATATAGCACTTCATGGATTTCTCGACACATACTCCGAAACCTCAGCACAGTACGACTCATCACTATCTAATAGTTTGTTTTGGGTTTGCTGCATCTTCTGATACAGAAGTTGACCCACTTGTATTCAGAAACTTTGAGGACATACTTCATAGTCTTTCCCTACTAAACTCAGATAATGACCGAACGCTTGGACGCCCACTCACATACAACCCGTGGAAGTTCTAAAAGTGAATTTATTGGCAGGCGTGTCTGGCGCTGATTGCTAAGCCTGAACGTGAAAAACACGTCCCTTTATTATTGTATAACGAGAAGGAAATACGGGAATAAATATGCAAATAAATTAATGCAGAATTTTTGTAAAAATATGGTAATAAATAAATAAAAAGAAAAATATAATACAAACAATCAAGTAAACCGACATTTTAATTAATGCACAGTTTTATATATGAATGCATTTATTTTAATGTTTATTTATATTCTTATAATTAGTTTGAATCAACATATTGCTTTTAATGAGTGATCTATTACGCTTTTATTTATTTATTTTGATTTGATTTTTTTTGCAGGCTTGGTCCTCCATACTACAAATCTGATTAAAAGTGTCTTATTAAAGGCATTTTTCATCATGGACGTGCAGTTCTAGTACTTGACCACCAGGTGGTGGCTTTGGCTTGCTGTGGTTTTGACAATGCTCTGCACAAACTTACCATAAACGCAAATACGTCTTAAATCTCTCATTATATAAGTTATTATGATCTCATTTCTAGATATTTCTAATCAATCTCCAATGAATGTTCTAATGTTTCAAGCATGTTTATTCTGGCAGAAATGGAGAACTTGTAGAGACTCGAGACTCAACTAGGACTTTCCACTCTAAATTCTTCTCACTCTGCCTCGGTTTGTAAACTTGCCTGAATCGACCATGATGTCCTCGTCGTCCGCGGACCCGTCCTCATCGCGGAACACTACCTGCTTGCCCTGCCGGATCACCGTTCTCGTGCCAGTGAACCCTTCCAGCTTCATGACCACAGCTTCCCCTTCAGACGTCATTACCCGCTCCGTGCTGTCAGTTCTGGACTCTGTGCCCGAGCTGCCTGAGGAATCCCAGCAGGGCTGCTCGGCTTCAGGCTCCTTCTTGCAGCACATGGGGCCCTGAGAAGCTGAAGTCAGTGGCGTGCTCGTAGCAGGGTGAGCCGTGCGCTCCAAGTGCTTCGTATCCATAAACGGTGACGGCACAGAGATGCTTACGTAGTCTTCGGGTTCCTCTTTAATTGTCAGACCCAGTGCAGAAATGCCCGCCCCTGTGCTGGACGGAAGCGGCGGGAAGACGGTGAAATCGTCGCCGCTGCTCTTCAGCATCGGCTTCTTTTTCTTCTTCTTCACCTTGTCTGGTTTTTTGAATCCCTCGAGATGGAGCCCTGTCGGTTTGGGCCGCTTGCTGAGCTCGGGCTCATCACTCGCAGCCCTCTTGAAGGCGCCGAAGGTCTTTCGGCTCTTGGACGGAGGCTGGTCAGGCGAGGGAAAGCCGTCGCTGTCGGCGGTGCTGCCCGTGCTGTTCGGTGGGCTTGAGCTGCTCCTTAGTGCCGTCTCCTGCAAAAATACAATTTGGTGAAAACGGGAAATACCTGGGTT
>JAUZSU010198433.1:0-11740 GCA_034780255.1 Parotocinclus maculicauda | reverse complement strand
GCGTTTGTCCCGTGTCGATATGTCGAAAGCTCTAGGAGGAGATACTGACTGAAAATTGGTGGAATAATAAAAAATCGGATAACAATATGTTAAAGAAACCAAGCACACATTCAATTGGGTAGAATCTCAAAATTAGTGAAATAGGAGATAAAAGGCTGCAACTTGTGGAAAAATTTGGCTGTACATCCTCGTAACGTGTATTTAATTTTCTAAAGTTTTAAAAAGAACATGACGTCTTTGAGCCATGGGGAAATAGGAGGATATTTGTTACACCTCCGGTGCAATAATAAGGCTCGTCTAGCTAGTAAGGATGTGAAGGCTATAATGTCTTTTTGTGTAGAGCTAAGTGTAACAGAGGTTTCAGGAACGACAGTGTCATTTCTTTATGGAAAATATGTTTTTGCCATGACACGTGATGTGATGTGGACTCCTTGGCTCAGTCAGTATCAGTTGTAGTCCTTAAATAAATGGTGGGGATATAAAATAAAAGCATGGCTAGCCACATTGGTATTGAGAACAGAGATCAGATGTCATGCATCTTCTAAATGACCATTCTTGAAGCAATTCACTTAGTTTCCTATCATTAAACACTCCATATATGACAAGAATCCAGGGGCCTTAAGTACTAAAGTTAAGTACGGACACTGCTAATTTCACGATCATGGTCGAATGTATTAAAAGTGACTTGAGAGAGAGTGCGGTTTCTCACGCCAGTTTAATTTCAGGCATAGGTGAATTTGTGTTTTCTCAATTAGTTTCTTCATATTGAAGTTGCAAATATTAAGATTTCACACACTCATTAAAGTTTTTAGTTTAAACCAGTCAATTAGTCAATTTCAATCAACTAGTCAATTACAAACAATTATAAATGACTGTGTATCCACTTAGCCTAGATTAAATAAACAAATCTACAACTAAAACATAATTAAATGTTGATTTGAACTTTTCACGGCTTAAAGAATCTTTCTCACAGTCTCTGTCTCACACACCCAGTCTTGCTGCACAACGCCTGCTTAATGGATTTATTTAGAGTAAATAAGGTTGCTGAGAATCACCTAATGGCCGAGTGTATGGAGGGGTACTGTCCTCAGGAACCATACACTCATTATCACTATAGGCCGATCAGAATTAATTGTTGGCTATACAATTCTGCAACAAGCTACCAGAATTACTATAAGCTTTAAATAGAAATGTACTAATTATTCATTATTAGTCATCAAACGGGTTTTGTAAATATAATTACAAGAGCATTTTCAATAGGTTTCATTAGGTTGGCAATTGGTTTGCCACCTTTGAGTAAAAATCTGACTGGCTTGCACAGAACCACGACCTCATCTTCATCAGACACCTTGAAAATGCAGTGGAAAAACCTTTGTGTGTGTGTGTGTGTGTATGTATGTAAATTTCTATATGTAAATATGTAAAATTCCTCTACAGCTCTAAACCAGTCCTCGGTTACCATTGCTGTCAAAACATGCCAAAGCTGACTAAACCCTAACTAAATGTCCTTTGCTGTCACTACACAAGGTCAATAAGCGACTGAGGACTGGTTTAGATCTGTAAAGGAATTTTACAGAAAATGTAAAACCATTTCAACATGGAAACTGGTGTGTTTCCAAGGGTAGAAATTACATAATTATGAATACACAGGCTTGTGTTTTTGAAACGTTTTTGGGCAGATGTAATCTGATTAGCTCTTACACTTTGCCTAAATGTTTAATTTGTCAATCTGTATTTGTTTATTTGCACAGGCTCTCGACATATCTGATATGGACAAAGCTTTATTGATGTACGGCTATGCCACAGCTTTAATAGAAATCGGACAACCTGAGGTAACCAAATGAATCCTTTGCATACCAGATCACTTTATACTTTCCTTTTGGAAAGTGAGTTTTGATTTAGCAAATCAGTATGGATCTCAAGCATGATATGAAGTCCAATCTTTTTTAAAAAAAAACAAAAAAAAAAACCTTTTTTTTTAGGAATTGTTTGAAGCTCATGTGGAGTTTGACAAACTAAAGAGTTCTGCGGATAGAAGATTTCAGTCATTGGTTCATTATGGTTTAGGAAAGGTGCTGCTAAAGGAGAACCGGTGAGTGCAGAACTGAGTAAGATGTTTTATGACTATCTTGGTTAACATCTTACAAAGGACCCTTTTCTTTTTTTAGGTTTGGTGATGCTCTTCAAGAATTTTCTAATGCTATGCTAATGGTACAGAGGCAGATCACGCCTGGTAAACAGACCTGGCCCACCACTAAAGTAACTGTTCAAGAGACCCAACCTGATTTTTTAATGGTGAGTCATTGTTTTTGATGCATAGTCTGTGAAATTTGTGTGGCAATTTGTTGCAAATGTGATTAGCATCCTTAATTCATCCAGATGCTTTTATTTTTTGCTTTTCTTTAAAGGACCATCTTAGGAGCTTTATTGAGATGTGCAAATTTCCACCTAAGCCAGATGCCATTTGTAGACACCAGCATTCCCAAAATCAAGTCGCTGAGATCTATTTCACAGATCCAGACTTTAAGGTGAGCAGTAATGTGCTTTATAGCTGTGTATCATGTATGTCTTTTATATTAATATCTTGTATTTGGCCCAGTTAGTGAAATTATTTTATACCTCCCTTTGGCAGTTAAAACATGATGTGGCTAAGAAGATTAATGAACATTTGAAATGAAATTCTATATAGCACCAAAATGGTCACAATTTACTCACAGCTCAAGAATCAATTACATATAAAGATGAACTGTATGTGTAAACAGGTTTGTGACCATTAGGTCTGATTGCTGATTCTTTTAACATATGATGAGTGGGTGGGGCGGGGGGTAGCACTGCTGCCTCACAGCAAGAAAGTCCCGGGTTCAATCCCAGGATGGGGCGGCCTAGGTCCTTTCTTTGTGGAGTTTGCATGTCCTCCCCTTGTTCGCGTGGGTTTACTCCAGGTGTTCAGGTTTCCTCCCACAGTCGTGATATGCGTGTTAGGTTAATTGGTGTCTCTAAATTGGCAATGACGTGTGTGTGTGTGTGTGTGTGTGTGTGGATATAACCTTGTGTGTGTTGCTGAGATGGCCATTGATGCCGATTAGTGATGTTAAAGAAGCCAAATAAACAAACAAACATATGATGAACCTATTCTTTCTAAGGATTCTAAATGAAGGCATACAGAACCGCTTTTGCTTATCATTTTTTTAATGGAATTCTCTTAATTGCAAAGCTAGCAGGAACAGCTGGCCCAGCTTTAGCTATAAAGCTTTGGATTTGTTACTTTTATTAGTGGGGTGATGCTGTTTTAAGTTTTGTTTTTGTTGTTTTTTTTTTTAAATATGTTGTTCAAAATGTATTCTGAGTTGTTCCACCATGGCTTATTTTCGCTATGCATGTAATGTACATGCAAAATATGAAACACTGCAAACAATACGTTTATTGCTAACAGATCATGTTAACACTTACAGTTCAGTCCTAAGAAATATGAGTAGATCCTCCATTTAGTTGTTAATGGTTCATTTATGAAATCCACAGAGAATAAGTATGCATGCATGATGTGGCTGTAAGAGCCAGGTAGCAAATACACTGCTAAAAAAATAGCGGATATTTCTAAAGGAATATAAAGTGGATTTACATTTACGGCAATTAGCATGAGGTCGTAAAAGAGCTGCTGGACAATCTGATCCTGTCCATGCACCATCACTACTGATCTGTTTTGGTAGTCTTGGGTGATCATACACCCTACTGAACAGATAGTGTGAGACTTTAAAAATTTTTAACCATTGGTACTGCGGCGGATCCGAGAAATACAAAAAAAAGTCTGGCCTTATATATGTAGTTTAGCATTTCCCACTGGAGTGATGATTAATTCCAAAAACGTAGATCTGTTAAAAACAAAACTGCCGCACTTGCATGTGAAATTGCTTACTGTTCTAGATTTCAGTTGCAAATGTTTGGTTGTTTCAGGGTTTCATTCGAATGTCATGCTGTCAGAGTTGCAAGGTGGAGTTTCATATCAGTTGCTGGAAAAAGTTCAAAGCTGCTTCATTCACCGATAAGAATGATAAGGTTTGTGGCAGAGCTGAATTTGATGTGTGCATTACATGAGACTCAGATCTCTTTAGTACTGATTTTGTGTTTTTATGTTTCTTTTTCCTCACTAGGATTTTCTTCAGGATTTGTGTTTCACTCCAGACTGTACTGGTAGAATCAGTCACATTGTAATTTTTGACTCAACTGGACTCGTTAAGTGTGAGGTATGTTTCTTAATTTCAAAAATCAAACAAAAAAGCCTACTGTGTACCTTTTAAACTCTGATTCTAATGAACATTTCTCCTGTTTCAGTTTAAGTCGTCTATTTCTAAAAGAAAAAATACACCGAGACTGAAAGTCAAACAAGAATGTACAAGGTGAGCTGTAGTACATGGATTTCAGTCTCTCTGTTTTTCAGAACTTACCTATAATGGATTATGCAACTTATGCAGGGTTTTTAATGTTTTTGTGTGTTGAAAACAATATTGTGGTTTGGAATCTGTAGTCGCAATTGTTATTTTCTCCATCCAGTCATAAGTTAAAATCTAAAGAAGATCAAAAGCTGCGGCGAAAACAATATAAGGCAGCTGCGTCTGTCACCAAGGTAGAAACGAATGACTTAACCACAGAGAATGGAGGTAGCAAAGAGGAGAAAAGTGTTCTCCAATGTAAGTGAACTTTATTATTGTGTATTATTTCATATGGTCTATCCTAAAGATGATATACAGAATGTGTTTGCCTTAGCATTTATGCACTGCTCTTCAAAAATGACGGGATATTCCGTTATGGGACATATCATTTCGAAGTATCAATTTTTGTGTGCAATGTATTTCTATATAGAATCATCACATTTTCAGTCTGTGGAAATGTCTGAACTAATACACCATTTCTTTTTCCCCTCTTTCAGCATCGCCCAGGGATTCGGTTGTTTATGGAGATCGTGTTTTACACCAGATTTATGAAAGCAGAGAACTTTTTAATGATGAAATCTGCAGTATTTCTAGTATACTTGTATGCCTGAGGCCATGGATGGATTTGGACAAAGCTAAGGGTCATGTTAACATGGTAACGTGCCACACCGAGCCTAAAGTTTTGAGGGATCTGGTGGATGTGCTGCTGGAGAGAAAGAACCGGGTCTGGGCCAGGCTGTTCATTCAGAACCTCAGCGGCTGTACAGACATCAAACCCAAACTTCATGAATGGGCTCAGCAGCTCGACAGCGCTGGTATGGTGACTTTCTTTATAATTTTCTAGACTTTATAAACATTAGTGTGTAAATGTCTTAGGCCACCATTAAGTTAGATATGCCGTCTTAAACTGAACAGCTTCTGTAGGCTACATTGGCATGTATTTAGTGTGACTTTCCCTTACACTTGATCTGTAGCAGCATCTGTCAGCTTCACTGGGATGACGGGTTGACGTGGCCAATTTCAGCAGTTTGAAATTTGTATGTATTGTACCGTTGCTGAAACAACAACAATTATTTTTTTTAAAGGGCTGTCTGGAAGAGATTAAAATTTCATGTGTTTCTATGGTAATTTCCTTAGCTTTCCCAGATTTATGAATGTATGCTTTAAGACAGTCTCTGCTGAACTTGATGGGACTGGATGTTGAGAGATTTCCATTATTCCAATGCTCAGAAATTAAATAAAATATAATATAATAAAAATTCAGATGACGCCAGCTAGTGCTGTCCAATGCGATAATGTGTATCACAGTAAAATTGGAAAATGTCTATAGTTTAATACGAGGCCCCGTCATTGTGTGGCAAAATCTGAGCTGTAGGACAAGTCTTTTTGTTGTTTGGACAAACCTGAGGAGATTAACTGCAACGCAGAACGGGGTAATTTTGAACGGGAGAGACCAGCAAGCAGGAAACGAGGAGCTCTTGCATAAAAAAGAAGCTGCTTCTGTCACATGGACATGGTTTGGGTATGGAAATCTGACACGGAACAGAAACGAGTTAAGCTATGCTCCAGATTCCCATGACAGACTCGACCTCGACTAACCTCTTTTACCACCTTTGCAAAAATCGGATGTTACAGATGCACAGACTGATCGGGCGGTTATGAGCATTATTAGCTATAACTGGTGGTCGGATCAGTCTCTTATACCCGATTCTGTCTATTTATCTTGTGCATCGTGCGACAGTGGCACAAACACGGCCCTACAGAAACAGTAAAGTTCCTTTAATAACTTTAATAACATGTCAGCTACTCTGTTTATGATATTGCTGATGATCATGTTCATGGTGAGAACCTTTTTAGATTTCAGTTGTTGTTAGTTATACTTGGTCAACTAAATAGTCTCTTCTTTAGGCTCTTCAAAGCATGCTGTTTTGAAATGCGTAGCGATGTTCAGAACAACTGTCCACCTCCAAATGATGAAAAATGCATATAAAATACACATTTTCTTACATTTGCTTTGACTTTTATCGCATTGCAATCTGTATGAACCAACATGCGCCATGTTTTGTCTAGTTAACTCCGGTTAAATTTCATTTGTTGATACACAGTGAGTCAAAACACACATGACATGTCGCGTGCTGATTTATTTGATATGCTACATGACCAATTTCTCTTTGGGGAAAAAACTTGCCCATGATCCAGTATGGTGGAATTCAAGTTGGTGGCCATGTTTCAAACAAAGCCTGAAAGATAGGTCCCCTCATCCATTACTTGCTGGGGTATTCAGATATGTCATTTTCTCTTTTTGTTTCTGAAATAAAAGGCTGTCCTTTTGTCTCACCCTGTAGACAACCATTTCTTCACTTCAAGACTATAACAAAAAAGTAGGGACGGGGCAATTTGGCACTAGTAATAAATACAAAACCGAATAAAGATGTGATGTCTAATAGGTGATCATGATTTGGTACAAATGCAGCCGAGTGTTTCATGAAATAAAAGAGAGCCAGAGATTTTCGATCCCTTAGAGGGCATTGAAACAAGAACCTCCATTCAATAACTGATAAAACCACACATTTTTACGCCTTTTCTATTCCACATTTAGACGTTCACACTTTTTAGGTCGGGGATTAAAGCTATTAATGGTGCACATACTTTGATCTGCTCAAAGGGATGGTGCTCTCCTAGATGGGCTGCCTTCTTTAATGTTACCTCCTTATCTTCTGTCCTAGAGCACAACCCCATGTTCATTTTGTATGGGGTATGTGAAGTAATCTCAAACTGCTGATTTGACTTCTTTAGGAGTATGGAGAAAATCATGTACACTGTATAATCACCATACATTTATACTCCATGGTATACTGTGAAACTGGTTACAGCTGCAACCCTAGTCATAAGTTGCCAGTAATGCTGAAATTAAACTAACATTTAATTAAGCACGATTAAACAAAACATCCCCCTGTTAAACCAATCCAGTCTGAACAAGGCTTTTTTTGTTCTGCAGGTCTGAAAACTGCTGAGCGGTTTATTTCTCAGTGCGGTGATCATCTGGATACTCTAGATCTCTCGCCTCTGTTGGAGTTCCCCCCATTGAAGGACTTGAATGACAAATTTAGACCCATGCAAGAGCTACTTGGAGAAAAAAGCTTTACAGTAACAGACTACCTGAGACAGGCACCGCCCCAGGAAATTCGTCTGTTCTTTTGGACTCTTGAGGAGCACAGAGAGCACTACCCTTCTTGTTTTTCTCAGCTTGAGGAGTATTTTGAAATGGGTATGCTTTACAGAGAGACTATGCGAGAGTAAGTGATGATCAAATGCTCGGAGTTCAAATCTTTTTTTTTTCTTGTTTGCAGATTCATTATGTTTAGTAATTAAGAAGACAGAGGTTGATGACCAAATAGTGAGTTACACAAAATTTGTTCAATGCTTCATTACTAAAATTGAGTGTGCCTCATTGTCACATGTTTATGTATTTCAGAGTTTGTTTAGTAAGTGTAAAAGCAAACATCGAAAAAAGAAGTCGAAAGAACAAAAGGTAAGTGATTTTGTGAATTGGTGATGGTTTTGACCAAAGCTGAAATTAACAAAGTGTTGTTTTGTGTTTTAATAGTCAGTTTTAGTTCTGACTGGCCATAGAGGCGGAGTGCTAAGAGATGACGATGATTTTTTCTCTGAAGAGGATTCATTGTGAGATTCATTCAAACATTTTTGAATTAATTTATTACGGCAGACTGTACTGAAACTCTTATTTAATCCTTCCTCCCTAGGATGCTACTCGATAGCACTGATCCGTTTAGTGTTCCAGACCGCTTGAGGGAAGAAATAGCAGCATTTGAAGAACAATATGTGACCACTGGACGCACCAGACAGTTCAAAAGATATTTGGACAACAACCCAGATCCAACCACAGAGAATTTATATGAGTGAGTATCTTCAAATGTCATTGACTATTGAAAATTCATGTAGAGGTATACAGGTGTCCTGAGCATTATGTTCACCTGGTGTAGGCTGATGTTTTAATAAGTAACATGTTAAGACAAAGTTTTAGACAAAGCCCAGTCAGAGTTCTAGTGCTTATTGTTAGCACAGTGCAGTTTGAGTTTGAAGATTCCACTGTAAAGGTGTGACGATGATAATTTTGTTTAACCGAAAATGTATTGCTGGGCAGTATTATCCTAAAAAATGAACACCTTGCTACAAATAAGTAGTCAAAATTAGTACACTTAGTAAATTAGACTATTTTGCACAAAGTCACTATCCATATCGAATTGGAGAACTCATTTGTTGTTTACATCCGGTGTTAAACATATTTTTATTTCCTTCCAAGAAAGACCTTGAGTACTGATTTATCTGAGCACAATAGACGTTTCCACTGTAGTCCATCTTAGATGCCTCCAAGCCCAGAGAAGTCGAAAAATGGACCACACGTGATCCGGGCCAAAGACAACTATTATCAGCTACAATTCTATGCATTTATCAACAAGACAAATCAAAACAACTCCTCTTTGTTCATTTAAACTAACATTACTTGTTTGAAATCAAAGTTTCATTTAGTTTTTTGCCCATGTGCCAACTTTTGATGAATAACAAATGCTTAAGTTCTGGTGTAAACAAATTTCTCATACTTTGTATCCCTGTACCACTTTTTCAGTTACTTTGCTCAGATTCTGGAGCAACACGGCCCTCTAGAACCATCAGACCCACGCTTGGTGAGCGAGTTGGAGTATTTTCCGTCTGAAACAAAGCAGAAAATTGACGTAGCTGGAGGACTTGAGCCTTTCCTACAGGGTTCTCTGCGATTTGTAAAGTTAAACAACCGCATTGCACTGATGACACAGTCTGTGTATCTGCAACGAGCTCTGGATAACGACATTCCAACATTCAATGACATTACCTGCACCAACTTCAGCACTGATGATTTGGAGCTTCAGGGATCCTCCTATCTTAATCCCACAGCCAAAGAATTTTTGCCTCACAACAACCATTTTAGTTCAAGTGACACCGTGTCATCTAACAGCGATGTTCTTCTCAGCGATAACCTTTTAACTGGAACTTGTCTAACTTTGCCCGATCCTTATGGTGTTGGTTCTCAGAATTTAGCGTTTGTGTCACAAGATATGAACGGCTCAGAACTCAATGGTTCCTTTTATGAAGGTTTGGGTTCTAAACTAAGTCCTAAATCTCAGACAGTGTCTGTTCAGGTAAGATCTTTATAAAACATGTTTTTACATAATTTAATGTTTTTTTAATTTGAAGATACATTTCTACTTTTGTTCTTGCAGACTTTTAGAGGGGATATCCAAGATGATGTTGTCATTAATACAGAACCATTTGCACCCTATGAGAAGAATAATGTGAGTTTCAGGACCTGTGGTTGCCCTTTTGATTATTTAGTATTTCGCTAGTTTTTTTAAAAGTAGTTTTAGTTGCATACCATTTATATTAGTCTCTCTCACTTTTAGGGAGATATTACTCAGACAGAAAAAAACAATGTAAAAAGGAAAAAAGAAATCCAAGATAAAGAGGAAACACTAGAGTTTCTCCAAAAGGAAAGAGCTGAGGCAAGTTTTGCGATTGAGGCTGACGTGATGCGAATCCAAATGGAGATGAAGGTATATAATGAGTATTTTATTTCTAAAACAGATTTAAAGGTTGAACTGTGAGTACATTAGGAAATAACAAACTAGAATTTTTACCGATTGTTGTTTATTGCAATGCCTATTTAGGTTGCCAGCAAAGAATTGAAGTTATTCCAAGAAAAGCTTGAGAAGGAGGTACAGAAAGGTCAGCAGGAGAAGAGAGACCAGCAAGAAATGGTGAAAACCCTAAAGTCTGAGAACAAAGAGCTGACAGATTTGCTGGAGAGGTGAGACAGCCAAATATGTTCATATTTTTTAGTATAGATTCTGATCTACTTATTAGAAATCTTTGCTTTAACATAGTTTCCTTGCAGAGATTTGTCATTTTGTTTGCAAATTCCACCAGAAGTTTGTTTTGCAAAATTATGTTCACTGTAGGGATGTCACCCACCAAGTTTCTACACATATTGAAAATGCACAAAGAATAGCTGAATGAAAAAAGTTACAAAGTTGAAAAACCAAAGTTTTATTGCTAGGATGAGGTGAAAAAGTTAGAACATCACTGAAGCTGAAATGGTGGAAAAGGTTTTTTTTTTTATATGAACAATGATGTATCATGGTTCAATTCAACTCAATAAATAAAACCAAAAAGGCTCTTTCCCTTTCAACGGCTTTGGATCCAACCAAATAACAAAGCAACATCGGTATTGTTAGTGTTCAGATACATTTTATTAATGGACCTGATGGAATGTGGACGTGATTGCTACGATTCTATTGAGCCTGAGCAGGCTGCCGGGCAAACCGATGCGCACGCTACACATTTTAACCGTCTCCAAACTGCAAGTAATACGGCAATAAAAAGATTGCAAAGATAATATTAGGGTTTTTTTTATGCCTTCCCTTATCATGGTAGCCTCAGTAATTAAATGTTTCTGCCCATAACTGTAGTGGATGGAAACATGACTAAGTTGTCTACAGTATAATATACAGTGTATGTCTATGATGTATGTTGTATATATGTAACTCATCACTTTACAATAAATTGAACTTGTGATGAATGTTGTATGCTTGTATTTCCAGTTATTCTAAGCAAATTCAGGCTAAAAATGTGGAGTATGAGCGGGAACTGAATAATTTCATAGCAATAAGGCAAGTAAACATTCTGCATTTAATAAGTAGAATTTTGGTGTTGTTTAGCTGTAAATAATGCTGAAGAAATACCTAATTTATATCCAATAGTAATCAGTTTGAAACTGAGAAGATGACTTTGGATGACAAGATAAAAAGGTACAGAGTTCTGCATGACCAAGCAACCCGTCGCTCACTGGCAGCACAGGTAAGGGTATCGACTCCGGTCTTTCCATTTCCGTAGAATAGCACCCAAACGTTACTAGCTTGTGTTCTTTTCTTCTTATTTTAAGGTCTTGTAAGATAATGCATTTTCTAGGACTTGGATTTGGTAGCAACAGTTATACCGTGTGCTGTGTTTAGACTAGGGCTGTACCTAACGATTATTTTTTTATCGATTAATCTTACGATTTTTTTTCCCCCCGATTAGTCGATTAATCTAACGACTAATTTTTAGATGGCTAATGTGAGTGTGTTAGAAATTAAAATTTCTCATTTCTCAAATGTAAAGCTCATTAGAAAAATCAATGATAGTGGCATAATTTAAAACTATATATATATATATATATATATATATATATATAGTTTAAAGCATATAAATTATTGTTA
>JAUZSU010198422.1:0-11741 GCA_034780255.1 Parotocinclus maculicauda | reverse complement strand
ATGTATTTTTCAATGAACAAAGTTCGTGAGCAACAGTAGTTCTTGTTTGTACGTTTGCTATACGTGTAAATTGTACAATAAAGGTTTAATGCATTTAAATTTAAATTATTTAATATGTTACATAGCACGTCCCGTCTTGTAACATAGGGCATGTTCGTTAATCAGACCAGCCGGTTATTAGGACCAAAATGATCGCGTCCCGATGTGATCCAATTAACCGAAATCGACTGTACATATATGTATATATATAAAGTTGGACATTAGTGGAAAATTACCATAAGGTATGTCTTTGGATGGGTTATCCAGATAAATTGTGATTGTGGCTGCAATGAAGAGGGAAATGAGCTCACAGGGTAAATTGAAGGTTAGTTTTGATTTAGGTGTCTTGCAACAGTTCAGACTGATTTAGCACATAAGTTCTGATAATCTTAATATGCCTCCTGTACTAAAAAGTTATGATAATAAGATTAAATGTGACAAATAATACTTTGATCAACATGTTTCCATGAACATAACTAGTAACAGGAATCTGGATATTTTTTTTTTAATATAAAGTCATCTAATTGAAGAAATAAGTTGTTTTCTGTCAGACTTACAGTACTGTGCAAAAGTGTTTAAATAGATTTAACATTATTTAAGCAATGGTATAATGGTATGGTTTATATATATTTTTCTCAGTCTGTTTATTAGAATACAATTAGAAAATACAGAATACTTGTATGCAGTATTAAAAAAAAAAAGTCTTTACAGTGACCCCTTGTACTTGAGCAAGAGCATCATCTGGCAGCTTCATCAGGATGCATGACCGAGAATGGTCTTTTTGGAAGAGCAGCAGCCAAGAAACCTCTTTTTCAAGTTATGCTTACAAAGATTGGATTGAACATTAGTGTACAAGAGTGCTATGGCTTGATATGTGTGGGTCTAATCATTGATAAAACACTACTCACAAAAAATAGGGGATATATATGAAAAAGATCCCACATGAACTGCTGGACAATCTGAGCCTGTTCATGCCCCAGTGTGTTTTGGCAGTCTGGGGTTACCATACACCCTACTGAACAGTCAATGTGTAGCATTCTCATCCAGTCTAACATGCTTCTATTCACCCCTATAAATATATCACTTGCTACTCAGTCACCATAATTGAGTTTGTGTAACTGAACATCTTTCTTTGACTTTTAGTTTGCTTTTTTAATTATCTTTATAATATAATGACAGTCTAAGACTTTTGCACAGTACTCTATATTCATAGAATAACCAAAATAAAGGGCCTAGACACAATATGGCAATAATGTGATTAAAATGTTGTGACAGGAACAGTTGAATAATAATGTAACTTCCAAATCACACAATGATTATTTTATTAGTGTGCATGTAAGCACAGCCGCTACCTTTCATCACTTGTACTGGTTATACACAAAACACTAGTTGATATTTCATTTGGGAAACGCTTTGGGTTTCAATTTATTTGAAAATATTTAAACGCATGTTTGTTTCACTAGGACCACTACAACTTTACGGTGTAAACCCCTGAAGATTTATTTAAAACACACTTGTGTGGGATGGTGTGCTGTGGCTGCGGTCACATACACAGGCCTGTCAATGGCAATCAAGGGATTGATGAAGGGGAAAGCTGCTATTTATTAAAGGCTCTGTTCTCTGATGTACTTGCTATTGTCCCATAGTCCCAACACAAGCATTTGTTAAGCAGTGATGGATGAGCTCTCTCTTTCTCAGCCTCACTCTTTCTTAGTCGCCTTCTCCTTTCTCTCTCTAAGCTCGCATGTTGTTGTACAGATGTGCAATCAAATGCAGATGGCTACTACAGCAGCTTGTCAGTCAGAGCTCCAGAGACTAGCTGCACTCTCTACATGTCACTGTTCATTGTGATTCATAGACAGCCTGCGCTGAGCAGTGGCCAAATACTGCAGAAATGTTCATTTCTTCTTTAGGAGAGGTGCTGGGAAGTGACTACATAGGGATTTTTCAAGGTCTGGCACTGATTACAGAGCTTGACTTTCCTTTCCTCTTCTCTCTCTTTTCTTTTACTCTCGTTTCATTCACCTCATATACCTATTCAGCATTTCATCTCCTCACCTCTGCTTCTGTGCTGCTTTTTATGCTTTAGTACTGTTTGTGTTTTCCCCTGTATTTCTTCTATAAGTTGATGTTGCACATAAACAGATACATTGATTTATATAATCTAAGAAACCCAAATCATTATTTTGTGGTGGGTTTCTGTACCCCACATTCAGCTAAACAGTGAGTACTTTTCCAGTGGCCTCGGTTTTAAGAACATTTCTCCTGTTCCTTACCATGGGCATGTCAGAAAATGATTAGAGTTTAAACACTGGACCACATCGACCAGCTTAGATGACTCAAACAAAAATTTTCAAAGCAATTTGGCAGATTCTCTTAGCCTGAGCAACAGGATTGCTTGAAATAAAGCAGAACTCCATTTTGGCAACGGCTCAAACCACGTACTACTGTAATACTATGTCAAATTAATGCACTACAAATGCTTTTGTTCTGACACAGCATGTAGTGTGCAGTGTGCGATTTGGGATGCAGCCAAAAAAGTAGGCCTGCTTCCTAACTGCTAGAAGTCCAGTTAGCATTAGTCATGAGAAGACAACATTGGTATTTCAGTATGAGAGTCTCGATTTAAAGCATTATTCAATATTCTTTACACAGAAATTTATTTTAAGTACAACTAAAATCTTTAAAAATTTATGTATTTAATTTGAGAGCATGTAAATGTATATTTGAGATATATATATATTTGAATTTAGCTTCCCAATCGAAGTTAGAAGAACGATATAATCATTATATACAGTTTGGTGGTATTTTAATGTAATTAATGATGGAATAACCCACCTATACACTATTGCAAAGTTTTGCTTTCCTTTTAGTCTTTGTCCAATTAATGTGCCTGATTTTCTATAGTTTTAATATTCTGTAATTCCAATGCTACTTATTTAGGTCAAACAATGGCGACATGAAAACAATACAAATAAAAGTATTACTAGAATCATGTTCTGTTCATCTAAACCCACACAGTATAAAAATACTTCATGAAAATGGACTGTACTTTAGGCGTGTGAACCTTATATCTAGTACAATATACAGAATAACATACATATGTTACAACAACATACAACATTTTGGGATGTTGGATTTTGAGAAAACACCAATTTTATAACCAATCTATGGCCATTCAAGACATTTTGAATGGACCCTGGTGGTTTAACTACATGTTTGTGTTCATATAAAATATTGCTATTTTGTTCTCATTTAAAGTTGACTGGTATATTTGCTAGTGAAATTGAACAATAAATTGACAATAAAGCATATAGCCATATTTCTAGTCAGTCACAGTCCATTTCCCATTCCAGGTGTCTTACCAAACGTGGATGGGGGAGCAATTTATCATTTGAAAGGTATTATTTCTAACAACAGAACTGATCATTTAAATGTCTGTGTCTTAGGTTTGACTAAATATTGGCAGGAATAAGCTTGTTTAACTAGGGAAATATCAGCTGATGACTGACTACATTCAGTGTGTAACAAAGGTACACAATCAAAGATCATTCTACATTAAGTGAACATGTGAAGTGACACAATTTTCCATGCTATAGCTATAGCATTCCATGCTTCAACGTGTTCATAATCATCCAGTTACAGAGGTATGAGTATGTTTTTTCAGCAGCTGTTGACTAAACACATTTAAACATATTATATTTCCACACAGAAAGTTAAGGTTAATCCAAATGAGATCACTTCATTTTCTGGGAACTGCTTTTGCACAACAAACAAGTTCTCTTTGAAAAAATAGTAGGTGCAATTTGTCCCATGTTACGTGCATGCATGGAGCGCCAGGGCATTGCATTACCAGAATAACAATAAGCATAAAGGGTGTAACTATTGTAGTTTTGAAGGTTGTCTGTAGTAGCATGCAATTGACCGTAGACCAGTGTATTATTATAAACTTGAATTGCTCAAGACTTTATTAAGTCTTAAAATATGTCTGTTGCAGCTAAACAGCCACAAAAACATATTTAAACATAAGGCAAGGTGCTTGTATCTTATATTAAACTAAACACCATCAGTAATGTATACATTTCCCTTATTCTGCAGTTAATGTCAGTCAATTTTGTGCAACATAAAATAATTAAATAGAGATTCATTTAAATTATTAATATCCATCAATGGAGTTACTGTGCATTTTGCCAGTGTTTTTTTAATGACTAGAGCTTTTGAGACTTTATCTGGGTCTTATCACATGACTGCTACCTGACTACCCTAACATATGGAAAAAACTCCAGTCATGAATTATCTATCTAATCTCTCTTTTTATGTCTCAGAAATGCTGATTTCCAGTAATTTGTTGACATTCCCTGGACAAGCGAACAGTTCAGGTTACGACGCATTTCTAATGGATGAGGAGAGAGGGAGATTACTAGTGGGAGCAGAGGACCATATCTTCTCTTTAGACCTGGTCAACATTAATAGAGACCTCAAACAGGTAATAAATACACACAAACACACACACACACACACACACACACACACACACAAACACACACACACACTGCACAAACAAATGTATCTCTCTCAGTTGTTCAGATAATCCCATTGCAAATTACTGATTTGGATTTATTTCCAATGGTGTGTGTTTCGGTTTGACAAATGGGCATTTATATTTCAGAAAACCTAATTACAAAGCTCTCTGAAAGCATTCTTTTATCCACAGTCATGCAAATGCTGCCTTTGTAACTACTAGTTTGTGTCTTTAGGGATATAGCCACAATTGCCAAATAGATGTACCACACCACTTGCTGGCATGAGCCTGCTTCTTTGTAGAGGTCAATACAGTACTTCAAATACAGGCCTGCTATTTTATTGTAGCAAATCACATAACTGCCACTGGGCATAACCCAGAACAGACCAACTGGTAGAACCCACTAAGAGAAACTATTTAAGAAGGATGCATGATTACTCCCCTAGGTGTTAGGTAAAGTAAACACTGTAAATTAAAATGAATCTTGACTAGTTTTATTTGTTCCATTTTATAAACATTTTTGCAGCCTTAACTGCAAAATTCTGGGATTTTAAATGAAAAGTGAATGATTAAATTTTTAGATGGTTATTGACATCTATTAGGATGTTACAACTTGAGTAGTGTGCTGAGAGTTAAGCCTAAAGAAAGGGCTTTTTATTTATCTCTACAAATAATGTCTACAAATTAATTAAAACTGCTATTAATCTGTTTACAATCATGTTTATTTATTATAGCCATCTTTTAGCATATTGATAAGACAATTGCAGGAAACATCAGAGACGAGGTTTAAATTGTGGGTGGGGCTTTAGTTGTGCTTTCAGTTTTTCTGTCAGTTTAAGAACAAAATTAACTTGTTGCACTTTAAAATTTGAAAATGAACAGAAAATAATTTTGCTCAATGCATATGCTCTCCAGCTTTCTTTTTAAATGGTGGATATAAACATAACGAAGCTAAAATAGCTCAAATAATATGGCGCCTGTATTGTATTGTATCATAAATACACAGGGTGAGACACAAGGGATGACCAAAGTCCAGGTCTTGCAAACACAGCTCCCATGACCAAGACATGCTTGACGACCCAAATTCTTTAGAGAGGTGGAAACTAATGAAGTCCCTGTGGCATAAGCCAAGGGCAAGCAGGACATTACCCAGATAAATAGCTCTAAACCCTTGGAGTCCAAGATGGAATCAGGATGTAATGCAACACAAAATCCATTTTCCTAAAGGTGGGATACAAACAAGGTTAGCTACCACTAAGCCACATTTGCATTTAGTCTTTTAGTTTTTAATGTTTTTATCCAGTTTCTTTTTATGCAATTTGGCGGTGCTGAGGCTTGAACGCAGGAACTTCTGCTGCATAGACCAGTACCAAAACAGCTATGTCACCACATAGCTATTATTATTATTATTATTATTATTATTATTATTATTATTATTATTATTATAAGGGGTATTTGGGGGGCAGTGCTCTAATCACAGTTGATCTTTTTAAATGAAGGAAGCCAAGGATCTTAATCCTTCAAATATTGTTACTAATAGTGTGCAGTCAAACCTGCAAGAGCGTCTGTCGAGACGGAGACCAGGAGTGGCCAAGACCAAGATGAGACTGAGACTAGTTTTAAAAAAATATCCTCATGAAAGAATAAAAAGGTTTTAAGATGACATTTTTTTATTTAAAACATTCACTATTGTAATTATATTTTACTTTTCGTTATCATTCATTATAATTTGTACACTGTATTCATAAAAAAGTTGTATTTTATCATATCTTTGTAAAATAACACTAAAGTGTAAGACTAAGACAATGTAACATTTGATGCTGATGATTCTATTTTTTTCTTTTAGAATTTAGCACATAAAATCAACTAAATATAGCCAGCAACATCTATTTTAAACATATTCTATATTTTTATTATAATTTATGTGAAAACATAAAAATAACATTTGCCTGTCTAAAAAAATAACTTTTCTAAACTATACTAACTAAAGGCTGTTGGTAAAAATGCACACTTTCAATGTCAGTCTATTCAATATTAAACGTGTTTATTGAAAGGACACTGAAGGAGAAGAGCAGCAACTTGTTATTCCTTGGTAATTTTATGCATGTCATAAAAGGAATTATTTATTCTGCTTGAATGGGTTGGTAATATTCGATGACAATAGAAAAAACTGTGTGATTAACGTTACCTCAGACAGACGCATAGGACTTGGCTTGGTCTCGACAACAATTTTCAAGTCTACCTCACCCCTGAGAACGAGACAAGGCCAAGTCCAAATAAGGCTAAGACCAAGATAAGACTGAGACCGCTTGTTTATGGACTTGAGTACAACAACACTTGTTACTAACACAGCAATGGTCATTTTTGCTGATGTAATTTATATACATTTCTACCACTCTCTCTTTTTCTTTTATTTTCCACAGTGTCCTGTTTCCCATTAGCTGATGCACTCTGTTAATGCTTTTTTCTTCTTCCCTGGGGCCTGTGCATTTTTCTGGACTCCATTATATGGACATTCTCACATACTTTCTGTCTCTTATTTCTTTTGTCTGAGTCTTAAGGGCAGTAGATGAACTAAATATCACCATGCTTACAGTTAACCCTAAGCTTGAACTCAGTATGCTACAGAAACATATTCATCTACACTTTCTCTGCAAATGTTGTAAACCCCCCTTTCAGCTAGTGACCTTTATTATTCTAGTCACTCTCACTGCTAGCATCTTCATAGTTTGAACCATACAGAAATCTCCATAGGCAACCATTTTAGTCAAATTCATAAGCTTCCACCACCAAACATGTCAGGTCATACTTTTGAAAGGCTGATACCCTCTCATAGGCAAGCCTCTCTAAAGACAAGCCACAGGGTTTTTTTGTCATAACCTTTGATTTTGCAAAGACTGAAGATCCTGTTTGGTCACTCTTTACAAGTCTCCCATTAGATAAAAAAAACACCATAATAATAGTATAAATAAAAACAAAGCATTATCAGCATATTCATAACTTTTAAGTATTCTTAAGTACTCTAATGTGATCTAAAGGTCAAATGAAAGCATCACAATTCATAATTTTATATAAAGTATTACATTTCTATGTTATTTGAGTTCTGGAATTTTACATTGTTTTATCATATCAGCTTGTATGAGCCAAGACTTAGAACTTATGATACTATTAAACCAATCAGAATGTAAAGACGGCACTTAACACAGCTAATCCTGACCACAGTACACCAAACAATCAAGATGACACAAACATGACCAAACTGTAACAAGACTTTGATAATTGTATTTCAATTTATATTTTATATTTATATTTGTCTGCGACACCAAATTTGTTTGAAAAGTCACTTGGTGTAAGGCTGGCATTACTGACACAGTGATGCTCACTATCTACAACGAACCCAAAACTAAAGTAATGGAATCACTGTGAATATAAAAAAATCCTGTATAGAAAGATGCATTGATTGTTGATTGACCAACATCAGAGATAATTATTCTATTCTCACACTAAGTCCAGGTGGCGTCTAACACCTGTTTTAACAATAAATTGAGACAAATACTCCTGCTCTCAATGTGTATACAGGGAAATCCTCTGGATGTGTCTATCAACTTCCCAAGGTTTCTCTGTGTGCGTGCATTACAATAACACACAAATGACTTTTTATATATTTGTTGAACAAAGTAATTACCTGTTTACTGATATCAAAGTCTGATCTTCTCTAGAACGAACTGTTCATCTGAACCATGCCTTGACCACCTAAAGAGAATACAGCCAAAAAGGCTACCGAAGCATTAATAAAGGATTTCTCAGTTATAAACTTATAGTAAGATGAATTATATACAGACAGAGGAACATTTGCTGCTTAGCTACTTTGCTTTGGAGTCAGTGTCCAGCAAAGATCAAAGAAAGAACAAAACTTTTGCACGAATGAAAAAGGCAATAGAAAAGAATTAAAACTTGAAAGCAAAGGAATTGCAGAAATCTCTACAATGCAGTTAAGTCTCTGTTTGTGTGTTCAATAAAAGCAACAAATAAAAATGTTTGTAGAAATACACCACAGAGAAAAACACTGTGCTCCAAAAATGCTGCATGCTTCCATTTTGCAAACGACCACCTGGACATCCCACAATGCCATTGGGACATTTTTCTGTTGAGGCAGCCTCATAGTTTGGGACTGTTTGAAGCCTTGGGGGCTGGACAGCTTGCACTGGTGAAAAAAGGAATTCACAGATTGTGATTTTGTGACTCTATAAGTGCTAAGTTAATCTATAATTGATTACTGGGATTAATAGAATTTGGTTGATGTAACAAGCTAGTGTCTTCAAACACTAATAAATTAGTAAATCAACAACAGGATGATTTAAAATTAATGGTCAATCAGAGTCCAAACCTGTTATTAAATGTGCATGCAAGAATTCCAAGAATGGTCTAATGTCCTTAAATCTGATTAAGGGCTATGCAAATCAGTATCACTGCCAATTAAGGTTATTGTAGTTATTTAATACACATTACATTTTGTATGAATAAATAATCAGTATATTCAATATAAGGAATTCCCAGCACAGTTGCCTTTGTGCTCTAGTTGTATAATATGACCATGCTTGGATGAAGCCAGAGTTGCTTCAGAAATGCAAATAATTAGAAACCCTTTCTTACAACTGTATATAAAAAATGAGTCAGTGTAGCAAGCCACAATTGCACTGTATGGTTTGAGCATGTCAGAGGTTTTAGACAAGTATTCAGTGGGTGTCTTGATACCACAGTTTTGTGGTGAATGGCAATCGCAATGTGTAGCAGTATAATCACAATATGCTAATTTTGTCTGGATTATGCAGTCCCACTATGGACCTATGGTTAACATTTTATCTTAGATTCTCACAGAATCTACGTCGTTTATTTTCACAGCTTAATGAAGACAAACAGTCAATAACAGACATACATTTATGTGCAAAACTGACTCCACCATTAGATGTGTCATTTCAGCAATGGTTTAATGACCTTATATAACATATTGTCAATGATAGGATCCAAAATATTCAACTTGAATTTTTTACTTCATAATGCTCTTTTCCACTGATCTTAATTCCAATCATTGTAAGCTTTATCTTTATCTTTTCACCCTTTTCCTATTTGGAAATATGAAAAAGTGGTTTCTTGGCTAATACTCTTTCAAATCTTGATCTTCCTCGTCTTTTTTAAAATGTTCCATTTGGTAGACCAATGAAGCTGCTAGATGGGGCCTATTTTTCAAGTATATATGTATATATAAATTAATTACATGTAATTCTTAATAATATTTTTTATATCTAAAATGTATATTATTTATAATATAATATATAAAATTTAGGCCACCATTTAATAATAGTATATATATATATATATATAAACACATACACACTCTGAGGTCCATAAAATGCTAAAAAAGAGTTGAGATTCTTTATTATGCAAATTCGCAGCTCCCATTAGCAATTACAGCATTTAAAGAACATGGTACTTATTTTAATTGTTAAGTTTTAAAAGAGGAACACCAGATTCAAATTTATTTTGTCTTGTATTTTAACTGTATTGTTGTAACAGTTTTATAAAAAAATTATAATTATTATATATATATACATATACATATATAACCTTGTCTCTTTTGGCTATTAAATTAAATAGCTTTATAGCTATTAAAGCTGGTCCAAAATAAAATACATAAATTTATTTTCCATTTTGATTTTATTTTATTTTGTTAGCATATAGATTAAGCATTTTTACTCTACTATATATGTAAGATAAAAATCAGATTTTTTTTATGTAGCCTTAAAGGTTGTTTCTTAGCAAAAGTTTTCTTCCTACAGAGCCTGGCATATCTTAATTTTACAGTTGCAACCAAAGCAATGGACAACCCACCTGGTAATATGTCAGTGGTCCTACATTACTGTATGTATTGTACTATGCACTATATCATATACTGTTTGTAAAACAAAAACTTGTTTATCTAGTAGATATCCTCTGCATCAAAACCAAATATTATATCTAGAGAACATTTTTTAAGTTCTCCGTTAATTCAAATGACTTTACAACTAATGCGAGGAATACAATAGTATACAGTTAGACATACAGGCATAAAGGCAAGACGTTTGTTTTATTACAGTTAGGAATTAACTTTAATCTCTGGTATAGCTAATACCTGACCTGGCTAAAAAATAGCAGTGAAGTTTGTGAAACCTCTGGAATTAGCAGGGTTTCTGCATTAATTACCTAAAAATGTATTTTATCATTAGTATCCCTTCGATAGTGAGAGGGTTTTTCTTATTTGTTTAATCACTGCTTTTCCTTGAATGGCATGACTTGGCATGACCCACAGTATCAATGACATGATAATTTACAGTGGAATTTGTTCTTTTATTCATGTTTTTTGCTGTCCCGTGAAGCACTTTTTACTGCTGCTTGTATGATATGTGTTATATAAATACAAATCATTATAATAATAGCTATTGTTAATATTTATTGTAGCAATAGTAGTAGTATGTGCATGTGTGCTTTTTGGGCCTGTCTGATAGATTTAGTGGTAGATTCTGCTCAGTCTTTCTTTATTTGCTACAGATGGCAGCGGCAGAAGGATGGCAGATACCAATCTTTAATTATTTTTCAGCCTGACTCACATTGTAGTCAGTCGTTTGTTGTTCTTTGTGTTAGGCATTCACACATTAAAACTGTCCTCTCACTGTTTTCTGCAGATCGCCTGGCCTGCCACACCTTCCAAACGAGACGAGTGCAAGTGGGCAGGAAAAGACCTTGGGGTAAGTTCAGTAAGCAAAGCATACTGCAAAATTACGTAGGGGGGGCCACAAAAAAATAAAATAAAATAAAGTACAACTGCAACCGTAGTTGTGTGGTGCCTGAGTTTTACTACAATGACATTACTATCTGCAGTAAGACTGTATTTATTGTTGTGGGTGGATGAGGGGTAAGAGATATACTATATGTGTTATTCATGGTGGACTGTCTGTGTGTGAGCTGATGCTGTGTGCGTGTGCATGTGTGCATGTGTGCGTGTGTGCGTGTGTGTGTGTGTGTGTGTGTGTGTGTTTGAGAGAGGGGGGCATTTGTAATGCAACTCCAACTTTCTTTTGAAAAACTCTAACCCTAACTTTAACCTTAGTAACCTAATTCAAATCCTTGGGATATTTTAGTTTGT